>JANHGB010054071.1:0-83596 GCA_026283785.1 Coracopsis vasa
TACAAAAACTAGATTTTGCCTGCTCATGCCATTTTAATTTTGAAAATGTCAAAGCATTTCACTTCGATAGTGTTGAGGCACAGTGTGTGTGATTTTTCTGTGGGCTTTCAGTCAGCCCAAGGTAACCAGAAGCAGTTGTTTCCATACAGTTAAGACTTGATACAGCCTTGCTTTAAGGTCCTTGAGGTCGTATAGAGCTATTACTGCTTTAACTGACATCACACAAAGCAGGCTCCGCTAATTTGCTCTGTGCCAAGAGGACCTTAATGTAATCTGAGATCTATAGGAGAACTGAGACTATGGCATCTGAAAATGTAAACTGAATCTTACCTTCAAGAAAGGCCATGCTTGTGCTATTTTTTAAAAATAAAGCTGAAACTGTTATCACTAGCCAAACAAACTTTTGTTTTAACAGTACATTCTTGATCTGACTGTAGTGGTAGTCTTTGCTATCCATTTAAGAGCTTCTTTATATGCTGACCTTTAAAGCGTAGCTGTATGTACATTTGGATGTGTTTCAGTATTGTTCACCTTTTCATGCCATCATCCTTAATTTAAATGTGAGAGCTGAACTTCTGGTCCCCATGGATTGATTAACAAAATGCAATGAGGTGAATCAAGCTGATGGACATGTGGAGACCTAGTTACAGTAATTCATCCATGAATATATCTTCAACAGAGCAGCAGGGCAGTGATGATATTGGTTTCCTCGTTGCAGCCTGACATCCCTGTAACTATTAGTAGAGTGTTATGCTCACCCATCACTTTGGCACGGTCAGGTTTAGCCATGAATTCATGGGTATGGGGCAGAGCCCATTGAGGTCAGCAGAGTGGCTCCCACTGATTTCAGTGAACTGTAAATGTAGTTCAAAGTCCTCACCTTCCAAGTCTCTGTGCTGAATATAGGCTCCCAAGATATCCCAGTAATAAACCTGTGAAGGATGCCAGTTTCCATGGAGTCACGATCGATTTAACCCTCAACTGAAGTGATGTATAATTGAACAGTTTCTGTCCACTGCAGCCTGGATCAGTAAAAGACTCTTAAAACTCCAGCACTGCTAACTGGAGGCACCTGAGCAAGGGCTTCATCGCAGCTTTCCTAGCTCAGCCAGTGGGCAGGAAAATGCTGTCTCTGAGCATCCTTAAAAATTTATGAAGCAGCTTGCGTGACAAGGTAAAGACAGAAAAGGAGAGCTCTCATACTTTACTTTTCTATCATCATTTCATTATTTATTGACAATTTTTCTGACTTTAGTTTTGGAGTGCATATTGATTTACATGGTGAGGTCCCTTTTACAAGTTTTTATAACTTAGATGTTTATAACTTAGACCTTAGAACTAAGGAAGGAGTCTGTTCTGTAGAGGCACTGACCTTGTGAGGCTGAACATCCATATGGTATCTCTGTAGGGTCTAAACCTATGTAGTCTCTGGAGTTTCCTTCCTTAGACCACCAGCTCAACTGCAGAAAGCACCTTAAAAATATGTTAGTTCTTCTTAAAGTTACTTCTGACAGGTACAAAACACCTGACAGGTCTTTTAACAGTGCAGCACTGTATGAGAGACCAAAGTTCTGCTTACAGAAATAGAAATCAAAAATGAGCTTCAATTAATGTTCATTAGACCTTTTAGGTGAAGGCAACAATGTGAAAAGTCTCTGGCATTCAGCTAGGCAGATGCACAGTGTGTTACATTGATACAGTATGGATGTGTGATCTCAGTTAAACTATAGCAGTCGTGTTCTTGCTTTGAGACACACTGTTTGAGGACTTTTATTTGGAATTAGAAGGCTTAAATCTAAATAACAAAATGAATCATCTTTAATAAAATGAACATTACTTGGAATCCTCATTTTCAGTCACTTAAACCTATCTCCAGTGAATATAAATCAATTTATAGTCTTGCTGAAATCAATATAGATACTCTGATTTATACCAGTAGCAAATTTGGCTCCTGAACTACACCTTTACTGATACCCTGATGTTTCTTAAGAGATAACTCCAGCAACTGCTGTCAACAGCAACTGTTGGTTTTATTTTGTTGTGTGAAACATAGCTGGCATTTTTAATGCTTTTATGAAAATGCCAGTTTTAGCAGACTGCAACATGTAACAATTAGGTGTTTCAGATCTTCAAATTATCTGTGAGGGTGCAGTTCTCATGGAGAAAGAAAAATGAAACTTGTCTTTTATAAATACAGGCCTGCAGGAATGACAGGGAATTCTGATTTCTCTGTCTAGAAACGGGAAACTTGGTATATTTTTCTAAAGTTTTTGGCTGTTTCTTATCTATGTGATCACAAACATGAGCACAAAAGGTGTGATTTTATGTCATCGTCTGAAACACTACGAGGAGCTTAAAAGATGTTATGTGTCATGAGTCACAAAGCCACAGAGGGCAGGTTAGCAGCTGAAATGCATCCAGACAACTCGTTGGCCTTGTTCAATGTTGTGTAGTCAGTTGGTTTAAGTGTCCCTCAAACATTGAGCACTTTGAACATTTTTTGGGGGCAGCTAAGCAGAGGTTGAAGCTACTCTGAAGAAAAGAAGAGCATGTGCCTCCTCTCAAAGCAGCTTCTTTGCTAACAAGAAAGCTGTGCCCTGCCCCTCACCTTCTTCCTTTCCCCTTCTTCCACTTAGCTGTTTGCTAAAAATGTAATTTAAGGGAGTACTTGGACCTTTTGGCTTTTGTTCTGGGTCACCGTTGAGAGTTACTAAATCCAGGTTTTGTTGAAAAAGTGGGCTCAGATGTGAGCTCCTGAGCTTGCCAATTTTGTGCTTCTGTTGACCAAGAGTCAGCTGAGGTTCCCATTCCTTCAAACAGCCAGTAATTTGCATGGGGAGATTTCACCTCTGTTATTGATCAATGCTGGCTCTAGAAAGCGGAGCCCTGTTATTCAATGCATCCTTCATAATTTTTTTATTGTTCATTTGTGGCATTTTACTGCAACATCTACAAGAAAATATTATTAAACAAAGAGCACTGGGGAGGCAGTTCCACACTGAGCAGCTCCAGAAGTCCCAGGGGAAAAAAATACAAAAACAAAACAACAAAATAAAAACAGAAAACCCAGGCATAAGTTAAAGCCTGCTTTGGTTCTCTTCATTTCATTATCCTCCAAGTTTCCAGCAAGTATCCGCTTGACCCTTTGACAGGGTGCTGAGTCAAGGGAGGCACCACAAAGCTCAGTGGGGTACTGGGAGCAAGTGCTCACCTCCCCACTTCAGGGCAGGAATGACTGCATCTGGAAAGGATCCCCTTTCTTCCCTGGCTAACAAGGCAGGAAGGCAGAGATGGAGCTGAGCTTTTCACTGAGGCGCCATCAGTCTGAGACCTCTGCCAGCCAAGCAAGGAAGTGCAGGACTGATCCTTTTTACCTCCCTGCTTGGCTGAGCAGGGCACAGGATCAAGGTAACCGAACAGCTGGCTTTACTGCTCATCAAGTATATTTATGTCTGATGTTGTGCTGCAAGCATTGTGGGTCTGACTCTTAGCCTGTTGGTGTGGGAATAATTGCAGCATAGTGCAGACTGTTCTGCAGGTTTAGTGCATGATATATGGACAGAAGACGGGCAGTGAGGGAGCACCAGCAGGTTTCAAACACTGACAGAAGCAATTGTAAGAAATGTTATTGTTATCAGCCTATCTTCAGATCAAACAGCTGCTGTCTAAGAACCCTTGCCTGCTGCTTTAATGGTCTGTCAGGTTTTGAAGTGACAAAGACCTCTGAACATTACTTGTGTTCTTTTTTTCATCAAAGCTCTCACCTTGGCCTTTCAAACCTTCCACCCTTTCCTCATTTCTAATAAGAGCTTTTCCTATAGGCAGCCTTTTTCCTGATAAACAGCCTGTGAGCAAAGGCTTCACTGATTTATTTACTGTACTAGTGAGCTAGAAGACCCCACTAAAGTTTTTAATCAGCGCAAACCTGAACTGAAAGCTGTCAGCAGCTCTGTCTCCCTTGGTTCCTTTCAAAGGAAAGCACAGTATCTCACCAGTGCTTCCGCTTCCAAACTCAGGACAAGCCAAGAGATGCCCAATGTAGTGACAGGGTTTGTACACCCCCCAGCACTGCACAATGTCAGGAAGATTTGTATGCTTGGGTCCCAAATCAACGTAACTACGTCAGCAAGACACCTTCCCAGTGCTAACAGAGCTGTATGGTTGCAATTCTGGCATGATCTCTGATTCCATAAGATCATGCCAGAAAGAACTTCAAGTCTTTTTTACCCATTTGCCTATTGAAGTAAGCTGTGTGAATGTCCTATTCACCCAGTCTTATTTGTACCTTTGTTAAAATAAAATATCCTGTCATCATCCCCAGTCCTACTTCAAAAGCTTTTCTAAAGTGATCTTTCAAATAGCATGGAATTTCCTTCGCATGGCAACCAAAACTTGAAAATCATCAGGCAGTCATCATCACTGAAGGTATCTGTGTTGGAGCATTGTGAAGACAAATTGCTTTTGCTTTAGTGGAAGGTACAATTCATGGCAAAATGCATATAGCTATCACGTGACAACTTGATAAGAGTATCTTTTTTTGCAGTCTGTGATTACCTTGTATTGAATACAGCACAAATCCTTAGATTTTTCTAGAGCAGAGGAAAGCAAAAATACATGCAAGCTCTTTGGCATTTGAAAAAGGTATGGGGTAAGTCTTCTGGGAGAAAGGAGTGCATCTCAGCGTGGTTTAGTTCTGCAAACAAGATAGCTATGTTGAATAAAATCTACGAAAAGTTGAGCAGTGATATTTTCCCCTCCATGTAGCCTGTCAAATTCGTCCTAACCCTTCCCCTACCTGAGGCAGACCTCCAGAAGAGGAATAAAAATATCTATTATTTTTGCAAAATGTTTTGTATCAGCTTAATTGTACTGAAATAAGGGCAAATACTTTTTGCCTAGTGATGCATTAACTCAGAAAATACTCCCTTTTTGGTAGAACACGTTGTTTATGGTAAATGTGATAGTAAGTGACTTGTAGCATTTGTTTACAAATACTTGTTGAAGCTAACATTTTCTTATATGTACTATACTAAATAATTCATTAGAGGGTTGGCCACTCAGAAAAAAAAATACAGGGATAACTGGCTTAAATTGCCACATTCAGATTTGACCGGATGTTTATTATTTGCGTAAAAACTCAGTGTTTCTAAACACGGCAAATTTCCCCTTTTTAAAAATGCATCAGAAAACTATAGTTTTGGAATGTCTTTTGAACTAATTAAGCCAAAATGCATGAATTATTAAGCATGCTCATTGGCAGTGCTCATGCACTTGAAAGGTTCGCTTTCATTACTAATAAGGCACACACACAGCTGAAAAGAGGTAATTAGAGCATCAAAGGCAATGAACCATCCTGAAACTTTGCAATGCTTTGACTGAAAAAAATCATCATTCAGCTGAATAGCAAGAAACAAAAAAACTGTCTACGCTGTTGTGGCCAGAAGGATGAGAACCAAAGTCTTTCAAAGTAACTCCATAGATATGGCAAAAGGCTTTTCATCTTCTTAAAATTACCTTCAGAGTTGATGTAGGAATGGCAAAAGTGAGTCCCTGTGGTTAGATTTCAAAGACTGCATTTTTAAGTTTGAAATACATTAGTTGTTACAAATCAAAGACTTTTTTCATCCTGTAAGTTTCAGTTTTTACAGGATGTTTTCAATCTAACAAAGAAGAAAACATTCCATTCTCAAAATTTTTCTTTTCCAGTGATTTTAATAATCTGCTTTGTTTTGTAAGCATTTGTAAGGAAAGATACTCCTTGTAAATCAGAAGCAGCACTGGAACTTTTTATGATAGGAAAACATGTACATCACATCAAATAATGAGTGCTCTGTGTGACCCATGTCACAGATTGTGCGTTGTGTATCTAGCTTTGGAGAACAAGTTACACTCTTTGGTTTCTCATTACTGCAATCCTGTTGGAACTTCACCTCCAGAAATTTAGAAAATTATAATAAAATGACCGCATATTGTTTACACAGATTATTGACTATGCTTTCTCATGTACATTTAGGGAGGGAAAAAAGGTCTTTTTTACATAGCCTGAAGCTCTTAAATACACATGAGAAGTCTCTAGACAGCAGTTTGAAAAACAACCTTCATCTCTATAAGGTTGAATACTCAACTTTTTTATAGTCCATGCATACACATTGCTCTCAAGGAGAAGCCATACAGCAGCTCTCTGAAGCAACCATGGGGGTCTGCCAGTGATCCATGTTCCAGCTTCTGCTCTGCACCACCTCCTTCTTGGAGAAGTCAACACAAAACAGAAAAAGCAATAGTAAGAGAGAATGTATGTGAAAAGACCTGGCTGGTCTTAATAAAGCAGCACCCATTGTGCCACCTGGCAGCAGGTTAGGGTGGCAGACATCTTTGGGAAAGGGCCTGCTGTTGCAGGAAATAGGGATGGGGTTTCAGCACAGAAAATTGGTCCTCTTCTGTTGGGGCTGAGTGGCCTCTATTTTGCATGGGGGGCAATAATGGCAGTGCAAAAGAAACCCACTTTGTGACCCCAGCAGTCTTTAAACATCCGTGACAAGAGGGAAAGCATTACCTTGGTATTATAGTTAGTCACAAAGTTTTCACGCCTACTATTGCCATCTCAAAAGTGTGCTTTGCTGCTTGTCTTCACTGAGGCCCTGACAGCCATAACCCACGCTTGAGGCAGCCACATGAAGGCCCTCACCACCTTCGTTAGAAGGCAGAGGCAGGTACGGGGCGGGCAGCATCATTCGTGCCTACACTTGTCTCTCTCCCCCACCGGGGAGGAGTGGGTAGTGATAAGATTCCTTTTTTAAGATATCACAATGCTGCAAAAAATATAGCCAGAGGGAGCAAGTGATTACAAGCATTTCCGACCCAGGCTGTCTCCTCTCTGAACCCCCAGGCAATGCTCCTTGGAGCAAACTTCCCCCACAGCTGTGTTTTGGGCTCATTTCAGTCTGAAAGAGAACCCAGAAGCAAAATAACTGGGGTCCAGTGTGGGTGGCCAGGGGATCAGGGTCTGGGTGCCAATGAGGCAGCGAAACTGTTGGGTAGCATGGACATACCCACAGGCAGCTCAATTCAATGCTGGTAGTTAAGTGGAGTGAGTTGGCACCTGCCATTTCACGTGTCCATATCCGGATCTTTACCTCCATGGCAGATTCATTGCTGTCTCAGCTGAAATAGTTCTCATAAGCAGAATGTGTTTGGCATGGAAGGTATTGTAGGAAAATAAAGTGAGTAAAACCAATTAATGTTACCACAACTCAGTCTTCAAGTGGCAGTCAGTATGATTATAAGCACAAACACCTTGCTCCCTCTCCAACCTTACATAAATGTTGCTGTGGTATATCAGCTTAATCTTGAGATACATGCATCTTACTCTACGGGGGTTAAATACAGTGTACCATGCATCTTTGTTGGAGATATAGCTAGAATAAAACATATGGTGTCAGAATGCTGGGGCGATTCCTATAGGAATAAACAGTGATTCTGTTCAAATGTAGCTTCTCAGCAGTCCTCTGCCTGTGAACTGAAATTATGGATAGAGCAGATGCTGTTAGTCTTTTAGGTAAGAGTGCCTTGAATTATACCAGAAAGCAAAAGACCTGTTTTATTTTAGATCATTGGACAGCTTTTAGCTTCGATAGGAAAAATGAAATTGTTATACACTGGTTTATTACAAAGAAGTGCTTTCCTGGTCTATTGTTTGTGCCACTGGCACAGGTCAGCCTTACTTTCTACTACTGTAAATATGTAGACACAGGTGTAGTAGTGCCAACAGCCTTCTACTATAAACATTCAGGATGCATCCCATCTGTAGATGAGACTAGAGTTTTGATATAAAAAGGAAGCTATATACCTGCAGAGGTCTGTAAAGAAGGGGAAATACTGTTCTTGAATACACCTGTAACTGCGTTTTTTCTTTTATACATGAGATTACATCATCAAATATTTTTAGAAGGGAATGTTATCATGTGCCTGATTGCCTCTCTTTTCCTCTCTTTTCCTTGAAGTGACTTTATGAATACCTAACAGGCAGGGCTACAGTAAAGCCAATCTGATTTCTATAGGTCTAATACATATACAAGTATGTGGAAGGTAACACGCACCGCTGCTTAATTCCAGACAGGAGGTGCAAGGCACCTGATTGAACTCAGTAGTTTTGCAATGGCAAATACTCTGGACTGAGTAGGCTGTCAACACCAGGCTCACATAGAAATGCCCAGAAATCAGGGGAAATAACAAGAGGTTTCCTTGACAATACAGAACAGAAGGGAAAGATGACGCAGAAGCTGAGGTGCCAGCCCCAATGCATTTTGTTGCCATGAACAGCAGCACATTGATGGCCATAGTGGGAAAAAATCATTAGTGATTTAAACACAGTGATGATGTATGGCAGTTAAATGTTAAATCAGGACAAGAATGCTTTTCTACTTATTCAGAAATCTCTTTAAAACTATATCCTTAACACTCATGAATCCATTTTAGGTAATTTAGTCATTCTACTCTAGATTAGGGGTCATTACTTGTAATTGTGAAGGTTTTAATTTGAAATGGAAATCTACAGAACCTTCACATTTTTCAAGTTTTGACAAATGAAAACAAAGACCTTTTCTTTTAGGATTTAAGAAAAACTTCCTTCAGTTTTCAGTTTTATCTTCTTCATGCTGTGAGTGCATGAAGAAGACAAACACATCGCACTTTGCATTATAATCATTCTATTACAAAAACAAATATTAATAGTGAATTCGTATGGATCTGACCAAAAGGACTTTGCTGGTCCTTGATTCTGTAAAATCATACCATAGTAAATGGCTGACAAATAATATGTCAATTATAAATGCTGCAGCTGGATTGGCTATGGATACTCTGCTTTGGTGGCCAAATCCATCAGCTTGACTCCCCCAACCAACAGGTAAGTGTGGCACACACATGACCATGAGTAAGGACTTGTTTTTCCCTTTTGCCTCCCTAGGAGATCTCATGCATCTGCCACCCTACCTTAGGATGGACTTCTTATTGAACCGTGGTGTGCAGGGCACGAGCAGAGACCTGGGTTTGGGGCAAGCCTGCTTGGAGCCGCAGAAAAGCCGAACCTTGAAGCGCCCCACCGTCCTGGAGCCGATACCCATGGAGACATCCTCCACAAGAGAAGTACAGTCATGGCAACCTGGTGCTGTGGCAACGTTACCTCAGCGAGAAGGAGCTGAGCTAGGACAGGCAGCAAAAATCAGCAGCTCCCAAGAATCCCTGCTGGACTCCCGGGGCCACTTGAAAGGAAACAATCCCTACGCAAAATCTTACACCCTGGTATAACGAAAAGAGCATGGCTGGACAGTGGCTGTAAATATTTACACTGAAAAATAATCCAATGAAAACTACCTTTTTTTTATTGAATTCCAATATTTATAATTAAAGAAGAAGATTGCCAAAATATTTGACAAAAAAAATTAATAATAATATGAACGACAGACAGTGCAAAGACTCTCTTGCTTTTTTTCTGTCTGAGTGTGAGCTTCATCTGACTGGACATCTGAATTTTTGGGTAAAAGAGTCCAGTTTTCTGATCTTCACAAGCGTTTGTGTTTTTACTGATTTTCTACGAAGTGCATGGAGACTTAACTAAAACATTTTAACTGGAAATTCCATCAGACAAGATTTAAAAGGGAAAAAATCACACACAAAAAAAAATCACCCTATTTGTGAATTTAACAGGAACATTGATTTGGAAAAACAAAAAGTCTTTTGTCATGTTTGCACTTTTTTTTTTTAATTAGAAAATGGGTCCTTGATTGTTCTTTCTTTTTTTTTGTTGTTAATTAGGATGAGTGATGTCAGTGGAGTGAGGGCATTGATTTTGGGTTTTTTTAATATTAATTTAATGAGACACTCTTTGCATTTTGTCTATGCGAAATAAAAGGGTCTTCTGCCTTTATTTGTGATGTCTGCTTCCGTTGCCTTCTGCTTTACTTGATTTTCTGTATGTGTAATAACCATGTCAGTACTGTACGCTGAACAATGTCTTCTTGTATGTTGGGCAGAAAGGAAAAGTGGGGGATCATAGGGTCATACCTTTGGATAAAAACTGAGGTCCACTTACCCACAGCTTTTTTGCTATCATGGAGGAGAGAGCCAGAACAGGGCAAGTCCTGAGTGCTCTGAATTGGTCACTCAGGACTCCCTGCATGTGCTTTATCTGCCACCAGGAGGCTTTTGTTCAGCTTCAATATTTCTTGAGGCTAGAACTAGATCAGAAGAAATGCGCTGATGTTACTTTACTTTCTCCATAGGAACACATCTTTAGTCCATTTTGGAGCAGTGCTCACAGAAATTAGTCACTTACATAAGGACTGAAGGAAAAACCCCAGCTTTTTCTGTAATAGGAGAAAGAGGAGGAAAAAGTTATTCCAGGTCTAAGATCAAAATGGCTTTCTTTAGAGGAAAAAATCTTTTTACAGGGGAGCTGTCAGTTCATATTAGTTTGTTGCATCTTTCAACTGCATGAGAAGTATATTGCTTGTTTTATACAAAGCATAAATGATTTAATACTGCAGTTGGTGGGTTTAACACAACAACATTTGAGCCGCCTTGCTAAGTGCCTCCATGTGTGTATTCTGGCTATCTTTTTGTGCCCTGAGTAAGAGAACATGGTGCAGAGCACCCCAGATTAGTGCTGACATGAACAAGCTGTTCTGCACTGGCTGGAAACATTAACTGGGGTCTGAAAGCAACAAAACTCAGTATGCTTGAGGAGGCTGAGAACCTCCTGCAATTTCCCTGGCTGGTAGCAGTGTGGGCACTGCTAATTCAAACATTTATGCACCATGCTCAGTTCAAGTTATTTTAAAATAGAAAAATGCAGTTATGTATAACTGTTTCATTACTATTAATAATGTAATTATGCTGTTATAAGGGCACTAAGTTAGCAAAGTACTTAAGTGTCTTGAACTAAGTTGCACTTGCATCCTTAGCTCTGTCAAGCCCAAGTGCTAACATTCTGGAAAGTCCTACAGAAGAAGCCAAATGAGGACATCCTTGAGGTATGTACTTCTTACAGACCTACAGAGAAGCGCTGAGATGTCACTCAGATAAAGAAGCATTTCCCATCTAGTCTGCCCATGATAAAGCAAATAATCAAAAAAACCCCAACCAACCAAACAAAAAAAAACACCATAAAAAGCCCAAACAACAACAACAAACAAACAAACAAAATCAACCAAACCAGTTTTTGCCACCCTAAAAAAAAAAAATAAAAAAAGGTAAGAAATTAGGAATTACCCATGAAGTATTTTCAAACAGAATGAAAAAAACTGTCTTTAAAAAAAGGTTTATCCGTTTGTTTTGGTTTGTTGTGCTGGGTTGGGATTTTTTTCATAGAGAAATATTTTATTGATAAGAACCTAATTCAAACATGCAAAAAAAAAACTCCACAGAAAACTAAAATTTTATTAAAGGGGCAATTTTGGGGCAATTCAGTTCTTTTTGATTCCCACAAGAGCCTTTCTGATGCACTCAGCTTGAGCTGGATGGGGCATTAGTACTGCATTTACAAATAGAAGTTTATTTTCTAGTAGCATTCAGGACTTCTGAGTCCCAGGCCACTTTCATATTCCATTCAAGCTTCCCTCTTGTCCTCTGAAAAAAAGGTGAAAGATTTTGGGGCAAATTTGAGGCTTGATCCATTTGTTCCCCTGGGTCTTGGCTGCCCTCAGGCAAAGGTCCGTTGGCAGCATTCCCCACCAAAACTTGCCCTCGGTGACAGAAAAGAATAAGCATATGATGGAGGAAGGAAATATTCACATTTTAAACTCCTGATGACTGCTGATAGTGGAAATATTCCAGTATCTCCTTGAATCTACGTTTGGCTGACAGTCTGGAAAGTGCCAACTGTCTTTGACTTAATAAGTCTTCTTCCTTGTCTGTATTCAATATGTCTGGTAACATTAATCTTCCTTATGAAGTGAAGATGCCGTTGGAGGCCCCATATTCAAAGAAATTCATGGCAAGTCTTCTGCTGGTTAAAATCAGAGTGGAACTGGGCTGTTGCTTAACACATGGAGGCTCAGACCTGCGGGGTGCCTGGCTCCATACCCTGGATCTAGCCAGCTCTTTAGTATGCATAAGTGTAAACATGGGTACAGTCCCTCAGCTTGGGGGTTTTATCAGCTTTTAATTTTCCAAGCCTCACTGGAGTGGTAGAGCTAGTTAAACATGTAACAGAAGCTTTAAGGCATTGTCTGTCCTGTCATCTAGTCAAGCTTTGGAGGTAGAAGCAGTCTCTTTTCTCACATCAGTACAGCTGGGAGCAGTCAAGTTCCTGCATGATGCATTAGTTCAGAGGACCAAGTTGAAAGAAAACTTGCTGATGTGTCTCTACCAGCACCATTTCAAACACTTCCCTATAAGAGAACCATCCAAACCCATGGATCCTATATGTCTGCATCCTGGTATGTGATATGCTTCTTGGAAAATGTTCATTTAACTGAAAACAACACTTGGCATCAGCATGAGATCTCAAAAGACAAGCCCTAAAGTGCCAGAACATCAAGGTATCAATGCAAGTACATCTTGCACAACACTGTCACTCCAACTTAGTCCTGAGGGTGATAGGAGATTTTACTTCGAAAGATGAATTTAAGAACTAGAATTCTTCTGTCTACTAAAAATCATTCCTCCTCAGACTCATTATTTTTCACATTATATTTTTCCCTATGCCCCAAACTCAACTAACCCTTTAAAGATTCACAGATAGTAGTTAACTCTCCCTTTTAGTCTCAAATGAGTTAGTAACTCCCTCATTTTTATAAGAACCCTTTTAGCCTTCATTATTCCATTACTGTTTCACTTAAGTTGCCTGATTAACACAATTATGTTAAACTCGGTTCAGTTTTTCCCTCTCCTTTGTTTTAGGTTGAAGCATGCTTTTCCTATTGAGAACCAAAGACATTTTGCTGGTTTAAAAGTTGAAGTTTGTCTTTTGGTCAATTATTTTTTAACCAGGTGAGCTCCATAGCAGTGTTACTGTAGCTGAGTGGAGTTAGGAGTTATGAGCAAGGTGAGGTATTACTGCACCAAATAGCGTAGTTGAAACAAAAGCAACCCTGGGCTACAATCTGGGACCAATGGAGCTTTGTGCAACCACATTTCCCACTTTCCCTAGCAGCTGGAGGATGATACACATCTGTTGCTTGCAGGTGGGTGAATGGCATTAGGTTTCCACCTGGTTCCTTGCATTAAATAATTTGGGGTAAGTGTCTTCAGACTTTGATACCCAACATCATTTGCCTGCACAGCCGTGTATGTGTGAAGAGGGGTTCTTTTGGTTGGTTGAGCTTGGGGGGTTTTGAGGGGTTGTTCTTTTTTTTTCTGAAGGCATGAACAGCAAAGATGTGGGATAAAAGGAGCAGCTGGAAAGGCAAGCTCTGCCAGTACACCATTTTCCTGAGTAGGCTGTAAAGCTCTCCCAGAGAAGGGAGATCTTTTTTAAGAGAAAGGACAGTTAAAGAAAAAGCAACATACAGTTTGGATGGCCTGTTCATAGTTTTAGTGTTAGTCAGGTTATTTTTGGTCACTACACCTCCTTAATGGGCTCTCGTGGTTGACTATGAGACATTTCAGCAGCAAAAAGAGGAGTACTTTTCACCATTAGTTTTCTCTGGGCTTGCCTATATCTCCCAAGGGGAACCTCACCACCTTCCCAAAAGCAATATGCAACTCTGTAGGAAGTGCACCAGCCCAGCAGACACCGCTAACACTGCTGGAGGGTCATACAGTGCTCTTCCCTGGATATTTTTGTGCTCTCTGTCTTATTCCTTCTTTCTTCACAATGAATGTAACACTCCTTTGTTTCAGAATTTCAGGGCAGAAAGGTGCTAGAATTGACAACAAAAGGATCTGTAACTATTTGTGGGGTTGGCAAGGACCCTGTAAACTTCCCAGCAGGTCTTCAGCATTTAATACGCTGGCTGCCCACCCTGCAGCAACTTCCTCCTGGTTCTGTTCTAAGCGCCTTTGTCCTCTGAGGTGAATGACTTTCCCCTCCACAGGCACCCACTGAAGTTGTGCTTGGTATTTTTCAGGCCTTGTGGTAGACGAGGGGACAAGCATCAGGGATGATTCTGAGCACAGAACTGACTGAACACAGCCACGGCTTGGGGGGAGTGAGGGAGACAAATTTCCTTCCTGTTGGAGTAATTGTTTGAGCATAAGATGAAAACCCATCTCTCTGGAATGTGCTTGTCAGGAGGAAGGCTGCGGCAGGTATGTGTTCTGATGCTGCTGGACTAGAAACATACAGAATTCCTAGCCAGTGATTTTTATCTTTTTAAAATGGGAAATACAGATACAGAAAAGATTTCAAAATATCTGGGACTGAGTGTGAAAGAAACTGATCCTTACCCTTGCCCATGGAAGAGTAATGCCCAAACCAATTTCTCAGAGTACCCAAAAAAGAAAAACTGATTTAAGATTAATTGTGCAAGTTACTGGTTTTACACTGAAACTGCCAAGTTTTCATTCTCTGAGTCTGTCAGAAAGCACAAAAGAAACCCCCACACTCTTATATTTAATTGAGAGTAAGAGAGGTGTCTCATAAAAAGATATCATATAATGGTGAGATCGTAGAGAAATCCACAACACAATGGGAAAACAAGGTGGAAAACCTGGAGAAATGCCATCATTAAGGGAAATTTGTCATCAAAACTGTAACATACAGTAAGTTATTCAGTTAACTTATATAATATTTGCACCTAGTTTTTCCAGCATGCTTTCTTTAACAGTCCCAGTCCCAGTGGGATAACAAAATCAACCTGATTTAACAGTTTGATAGAGAAAGCAATGGTTTCAGTGCTATGAATGCAATGGAGGCCTTGGATAGAGTGGGAGAAAAGGGAGCATTGCAATCAGGGGTTGGAAATACCAAGCAAAGGAAACATGCATTGTGATAGATCTTCCACCAGCTACAGACTGGCTATGGGTGATCCTACAGCTTTTCCATAAAGAAAACATACCAAGTTCATGGAAGGCTTGAAAAATCCTCTCTCCTCCCATCCTCCTGCAGGCCTCATCCTTTCCTACCATCCTAGCTTGCCCTCAATATTCAGAAGCTATTGAGATGGCAGAAACCCAGTACATCTCTTCTGGATCTTAGTGAACATCTTCCCATCTTCTCTGCTGACAGCATTACCGGCATCTCCCAGTCCCTCTCATGCTGCTGCTCCCACACTACCCCAGCCACCACTGCTGCCCCACACTGAGCTCTTGCACCCCTGTGGCTTATGATCCTTTATGTTGTGGCCACCACCCTCCTTCTGTAAAACCAGAAAATTGGGATCAGGGAGTCCCCTGTGTCCAAGGCAAGTCTCAGTGGACACCATTCCCAAACATCTCAGAGCCTCAGGATGGAAAGCTCAATTCTGATGGATAAGGCTCTGTCCAGGGGCTGTCCTGCCTATGGTACCCAGAGTGCCTGCCTTACCAGGATGTACTCCCAGCCCTCTCAGGAGCCTCACATTGCTCCTATGCCAAGAAAAGAGCTCCTGTTGTACCGGAGAAGATAAATAGGCTGGTAGCATTAAGGACCTCATCTTTCCCAGGCAGGGATAAGTCTGCTACAGCCCATCTGTGCATTTGCACAGCAGTGTTCTGATGACTGATGTCTGACTGTCATCTCCTGTCTATCTGGGCAGCCAGATGCTCACAGAAAAGTGGGAGCTCACTGGAATTGGATTTAAATAAAATTATACTAAAAGCACAAGGCAGGGATACTTTTGTTCATGAAGAAAAGCATTAGAGGGCTGTAAAGGTCTGCTCTGTACCAGTTCCTTCACCTCTGTGTAATTGCTCCAACATCACTAATAGTAAAATTATATGCTTCCATAAGGAAATTAAAATTAAATGTAACCTAAATCAATTTGAACTTTGAAACACTGAGCTTGTAACACCTGTCTTTCCTATGGTATAAATTATATTTAAGCCTCAAGGTTGGAGCAAAGGGAAAGCTTAATTAAAGTTGATAGCAGACTACATAATCACACCGGAACCCACATACAAACAGATGAAGCACCAAAAGCCATTTATTTTATCCTGCTATCTCTGCCCAGACTCTAATAAGAATTTTCTTTTAGAATGACAACAGCTTCAGTTGCATTTCATCTTATATGCACAGAAATGAATGGATACCTTGGCAAGCTGCTCTCCACCAACCACAAAAGCTCCTTCATTAGTCTCTGACATGTTGGGCCATAGCTCTTTACACTTCTAATTAAATCATCATCCTTGAAGGTGAACCCTTTACAGTATTTATAAGCAGAATCACCTCAGGTGAAGAAGCTGTGAACCAAAGCAATAGGCAACACAGAATTGATGAGGTGCTGTTAAAAATAACTCTGCAGTTTTCCCATCATTTTTAAGAGAGCCAAGACAAAACCTAGAGAGAGGGCAAAGCTAATTTCAGGACAGACTGTGTTTGAGGAAAACTTGGGATTTAGGAGCTGAAGAAAGAGTAGATGTGACCATCTGTTTGTGCATTTGCTCCTATGAGTGGTTTGCAACACACAGGGTATGTTTGGGACCTAGGCTGCTCTTCACTGGCCTGGGGCAGGAGTACAGCATAGCTGAACATGGTTTGTCAGATCAGAGGGATTTGGTGCACTGGGAACAGGTGGGATTGCAGGTTACTTCAGGTCAATCTGGCATTACAGAGCCAGCTGCCACCTGCACTGTGAGTAGCTTATCTGTGATTACAGCGTGCAGACGCACACGCGCATACCCATACACACACACACTCTTTGCCACCTGCACAGAGAATGCCAAGATCAATGTGCAAGTTATCATCACCACCCTTTCACTACCACTGCATTATATTTGGTAGATGGAAGCAGGAAAGATGCTACAGCACCGTGAATTCACAGTGATCAGCCACTTTCAGTCATATTAATCTCAAGGGTTTGTCTTAGATGTGTGTGGGTGCATAGGCAAATCTTAGCTTTTTATGGCCCATCCTTTGGCAAAAAATTTCTTATTCAGGAGATGCCTTCTTTTTATAACTTCATATTTTAATCTTTACTCTTCACAACAAGAAGTTGAGTTTCTTAATCCATTTAAGGCAAGAATACACAGCAGAGACATTTCAGGGAAAATGCTCGGGTCCAGGTGAAGGAAACATTTAGATGTTAGGGGTTTTTTTCCTTTCAAAATAAAGAAAGGCAACTTTCAGAATTTCCATTTTCCTGGCAAGCTACACACGTCTCTTCTCTGGCCTGGGAGGCAAATGAAAGCATTTCCAGGGCTCTTATTTTATAAAGACCAGAAAACATTTTTGGCCACATCCAATGATTATCACATTGACTTGTTTTCTCCATGCTGTGCTCTCTGAAAAAAGGAGCAGCCAGGACAAGTCTGCATCTCAGCAGGCTTGATGAAATTAGCCAGTACTGAGCCCAGGTTAAAAACAACTTGCCTAGCTCTCCAGTGAGGGTTCCCACACAGCACTTCTCTAGCTGTGTGTGCTGGGCCTGAAAGAGGCTTGAAACTTTGCCATGTAAATCACTGATTGCTCAACTGACCAGGCAACTGAACCGGCAGAGCAATCAGCTGGTGCTGACATGTTTGAACTTATCAGAGAGCTCAAGATCTATGGAAATCAGGGTACATTCCAGCCCCTTCAGCAACTTCCAAACACACTAACAAAAAACACAGTTCCTGAGGGAAATTAGCACATTACCTGTATAAGGATGAAACAATTTCCAACAGGTGAGCTGTGGAGCAGTCTTTAGCACTCAATAACGAACATTAGCCTGGACCACATGAGAAAAGAGAAAATCTTCCCAATTTACCTGGCAATATATTGACTTATTTCTTACATAGTTCGAGAACAGAAATTAATCTTCAAAGTCTACATAGTCCCAGTAAAATGCATAGCTAGGTCTGACAGGACAAAATCCTTCCTATTTTTACTGAAGTCACTGAAGTCCCAAAGACTTTAGTAGGGGGTTTAGGGTAAAAGAAGCAGGCAGGTGAGTGTGTAATAAAGACAGTAAATGGTGTAATAAAGAAAAATAGCAGAACAAGAGTTAAGACCTTGGGGAAATTTGCCACAACTTTAAATTTACCAGATCTTGCCATGTAGACAAAGTTATGCACAGCTGATGTCTGCATCAAGATGACAGTTAACAGTGCAGTTTCTACCTTTTGCAGTTTTAATCAAAATTGAAAACTTCAGCATTCAGTAACGGTGACAATGTCAAATGCTATTGTGGCTCTGACAGTGACATGCTGTCGCCTCAAAGCAGAATATTAAGGTCAGATGTCTCTGAGCTTTTCATTCATTCTTATTCACACTAAGATAGGACTCCTCCATCTGAATAGGGTACAGCAACATTTCTTGTTCTAAAGACTCAGGAGCTGTATATCTCATAGGCTGAAAGCTGCTGTTACAGTCTTCTGTTGGCTACGTCATGGTTAGCACATGTCAGGAGTGTAACTGAATAACTCCGAAGCCTGAAAGCTTTATATCCCACCCCAGCCCCACATCATACCTATGAGAAAGGGAAGGCTGCAGGAATCAGATGCTTTCTTCAAGGTCATTCTGAAGACACAAGACTTCAGCCCTCACTGGTTTTCATGCAGGGCCTGATTCTGCTCAACCGAGCTTGGCGGCAAATTACCTGAAGAAGTTGTGGGGTTTCCATCTTTGGAGGTACTCCAAATTCGAGTGAGCAAGCCCTGAGTGACCAGAGCTATTCTGACCCTGCTCTGAGCAGGGGAGGGATAATCCCAGAGGTCTCTTTTGGACTAAATTACTCTGCCATTTAAAAACCAGAATTTCCCATGGAAGCAGAATTACACTTGGAATTTCTCTGTTGTAAGGACCTGGTTTCCTCCTTGTTGTTGACAGTAGAACTCTGAAGTTTTCCTCTCCTGATCCTTGGGAAGGAGGCAAATAATTCCATATTTGAAAAAGAATCCCTTTTCCCCGGTTTTCTGATTGCACACCTTTCTGAGGGTCATGGGGAAACTTCTGGTTTTCAGTTTAACACTTGCTACTGTGCAGCCACCCACTAAGTTTCACCTCAGCTTGGCATACATACAATGCTATAAATGTTTTTTAAATATGATCATAATGTGGGGTCCCAAACATCAAGTGAAAGTTTGTTCTCCATCTCCCTATACCTTAGTTTCTTGTGCTAAAGGATGCAGGCAGTCACTACTTCATCTCACCATGACTTCATGCAGAGAAACTCAGAAATATTTGTTGAGCACTTGGACGCTTGTGACAGCGTTCATGAAATTAGAATCACGAAATTTCCAGGGAGCCAATGAATAAGTTTATGTGCAGCTCAGCCTCTGAACAGTGAACTCTAAATAAATGCAGGTAGCATAAAAGAAAATAAGGAGTAATTCCCCATGCATAGAAATAGGAGTGGGCTGGGGGAGAGGGGGAGGATATAGGTTTATGAAGTTGAACCCTGTGTCATAACACATTTCATCACAGAAGAGCAAGTACCATTAGTACTGCAGGGGTATCTAATTCTGGCACTTCTCAACTTCACATGGTTGGCTTTGCAACCTAGTTATCTTTGATGTGCTTCATAGTGTGCAGAAACTTTCTGATGTTTTGCTAACCAGTGACCTTGTTTAAAAAGAGCATCTGTGGTATTTTAACGACTTTCAGATAACTTTTATAGCTGATGTTTTGAACCAGCAGGGTACTCCTCGGTCCAAACTTAAATATATTCTATTTGAAGAAGCGTCAATTTTTAAGAAACAGTGAAGGATGTCAATTATATCTTAAAATTTCATAAAGTGCTTGAAAATATCTGTTGAATCAATACATATAAATATATATATAAAAAAAGAAAAGAAAAGAAGAAAATTAAAACCAAAATGTTTATAACAAAGTATGTTTAATCCATAGAAAAACTTGCAAAGTTGACTGATTTATTAAAAATTCAAGTATTTCCAATACTTTCAGCAAAAACTTGCTATTTGTCTCTTTTTCTACTCTAGTATTTACTACATGATTTCTACAGACATCATTTTCTTTATGCAGATAGTTTCTTATGCTGTCTAAATGTCAATGACATTAGTAGTTTTTTACTTCAAGACACCTTTATTCCAATACTCTTCATTCTCAAAATAACATTTTCACATTCACAGAAAACATCCTAGGATTTTCACAAGGAGTACTGGTCACACTGGAATATGTTAGGTATAATCTTAATTCTTCAAACAGCTGAGCAATCCATTTAAAAGGAGATTCAAAGGAAACCCACCAAAATTTCTTTGACATGTGCAGCCAAAATGCCTTTCAGTTGCAAAACCAAAGCTTTGTTTATGATGCACTTCTATCATTAAAAATTGATGGCATGGCCATGTTGCTTAGCTGACAGGTTTGGAGTGGGCTGTGATGGGTTTCCCTGCGTACCGCTTTCCAGAGACAGAGGCCAGCCCAGTGGTGTAATCAGGCTCCTGGTAGCACCCAACTGTTCCTTCTGGGGACACTGACAGAGCAGTGACTGATGCCACCCTGCAGGCTCCCAAGGTCAGGTACCACTGTGGACCAGCAGGACTGAGGGCTGGAATAGTGAAGTCATTGAAGGCTGAAAGCAGTGCTGCAGGCTGGTATGTGGACATGGGTTTGTGCAAGGCTTTGCGGTCTCCTTTTAAAATGGAACAGGCTTTTTAAAGGTTACAATCTTTTGTGACATTTCAGTTTCTCTTTTCTTGCTGCTGGTGGTGCAGCTGACAAATTGAATCCAAAGTGTAATCCAAAGAACTGTTTACCAAAGCCCTCTGTTTTCTCTTCCTGGCTACCTCTGGGACCTGGGCAGTGCTCATGTGGCTGCTCATAAGTGCTTCTGAATGCTAAATTTGACCCCAGTCAACCCAGACAGCATCTGTCAGATGGCAAAAACCAGCTCCTGACTGGCAAATAGATGAGCAGTAGGACTCTGAAAATAAGGGTGGTAGGTACAGCTTTTAAAGTAATTTGATCACATACCATGAGAGAATATCCCACGAGACTAATCCTAATTGACACTAATTTCCATGTTTTATGAAACATTTTTTAATAGTCATTACATTTTGGGGGGCAATGTTCACAGCTTTTCTGTCCTAAAGTTAACCTCCAAAGAAGCTGCAACTTCTGCAAGAAGCCTTTCGCCAAACAGCTGCAGCAGAGAGATCGCTGCTTCCCTTCCCTGGGTACCGTATGATGGGAACTCGTGCTACAGGCCACATCCCCAGCTAGTAAAATTGAACATCACTCTTATCCAGCTGATATTACACTGAATTGCACTACTAATAAAACAGGTCTCTTTTTCCTTTTCCTTTTTTTTTTTTTTTTTTTATTTTTCTTTTTTCCTTTTTTTTTTTTTTTTTTTTAGGGAGGAACGGTGTCTACCTACAGATGCAGACATGGTTTTGCATCTCTACGTATAACACACACTGTCTGAATTACAGGCACATATGTAGGCACACGTGTTTAAATTAATGTATGCTTGTAATGTAACCAGAATGTCTTCAATTCACATACAGGTATGAGGTAATATATTAACTTGTAGGTAAGCACAAGTGAAGTAAAGTGCATGGGGAATAACTTTTGTTAGATCAAAGGCTGGAAAAAAAAACCCATGCGTTCAAGCAGATGAGTTCTTTCTCAGGCCATTTTCAGGGTTCATGTACCCCAGATTTGTCTTTCTCCCCTTTTTTATACCAGCTATGCTAACAAATAATTGTCTATTTCTCTGCAAACCTTGTTTCACCTAGTAGCCTTAGTCTCCACCACAGCTACAACTGGACTAGCATTACCTGAACACAAACTGCTACTTTCTCATGGACACATCATGCTACTCAAGCCCAAAATAGCTCCTACTTCCTATCTGTGGAAAACGACTGCTGTTTTTCTGCACTGTGCTTGAGTTGTTTGTCCTGTCACTATCCCAAACATTGCAATGCATAACAGCTCCTCTGTTCAGGGAGTACACAGGGGCTTGAGATATGCTACTGTCTGTGGTAACTGAGAAGAGAAGACTTAATTAAATCTGTCCATCAGTAGATGAAAGGCTTCCCTTTTCTTTTGAAAATGGGAAGATATACAGGTAATTGCCTTTTCAATCTATCACCTTTTGTATCAGGGCTGCTGCTGGCACAAGGCATGGAGGTATTGTACTCTGGGTGTTGGGAAGAAAAAGAGAGGGAAGATGTGGTGGATTTTCTCTGGCAGCCCTGCTTGGAGGACCATCTGGACAGCAGCCTGGGAGCAATTCATCAGCTCTGCAAGATGAAGCTCAGAAGCCAAATGCCTTTTTTCTTCTGTAAGAGCTAGCTAAAAGTAAACCATATTCTGACGCAATGAATTATTAAAAGGAGTTAATTTAATATCACTGTGATCTGGCTTAAGTTCAGACACGGTGAAGTGGTTTCCCAAATCTTGTTGACTTTCCTAATTTTCCTAACTTTTGTCCTCCTATTAGAGGACAAAAATGTGAGTTTGTCAGCAAAAAAGGAAAATACTTAACTGGAGCTCCTAGTGCAAAATAAATAAATAAATAGGCAATCCTTTAGTCTTAAGTGATTTAATAAAAAAAAATGTGCTTTGACAGTCCTGTGATATACTAATGTCTGTGGAGCATAAGGGTCTGCATCTAGGGTCATGGATATGTTTTATACATAAGGTAAAAATGTATGAATGTGACAATATAGGTGTGTGTGTATAGCCAACTGCCATAGGTCATGTCCGCACTCCGGAGTCAGGAGAGGTAATTCGCCCTCTCCTTGTCCTCCTTCTGCCCCAGTCAGTATTTCAATGACTAATATTTCACCTTAAGAGTGGGCTGTGCAATAACATGCATAGTGGAGTTCATAGAATCATAGAATAGTTTGGGTTGGAAGGGACCTTTAAAGGTCATCTAGTCCAAGATTTTGAGTATTCATCAATTGCTTACTTAAAGACTAAAGTAAACACGTACAATTGTTTTCTTTATGTAGCAAGCTAAAAAGACAACAGGTGAAAATAGGAAAGCACAGCAAAGACAGACAGCAGCAGTTAAGATACCAGTCCTGTAAATGTTGCACCAATTTTTCTCAGTTCTTCTAGAAGAACTTTTATCTTCCTCAATTGTTTCTCTGTGCAATGCTGTGTAATTCAATTTCTCACAACCTTATTAGCTCTGTCAGCAAGGCTTTTAACTTCTAGTTTTTGCAACCACAAGTCCCCAGTTACCAGTTAAACAAGGGTATGCCTAAAGCTCAGGCTATGAAGTTCAGTCTCCAAGGCAAAGCTTCCATCAGATCAGTAGGGCTAGTACTTTTTGTAATGGATCTCACATAAAAATGTGTGGGTAGTACACACTCTTAAGTGCTTTAATAAATGGGTAATGATATAGAAATTATTGGGGGTTCCTCTTTTCTTTCCCTTACTTCTTGTATTCTTTAATATATGACAGAAAATAATATTTCTCTCTAAGGCAATTAGTTAGAAAAAAAATATCTGTAAATACACATTGTAACTGTTTAATAGACAGAATTTTAAAAAAGAGAGTCCCTGAAGACATTTCCAATATGTTTTACATTACTGGTACTTTTAGGAAGTAAGTAAAATATGCAAAGAACCATAATCAGTTCCTACCTGACTACAGATTTATAAGGCTCTGCCAAAAACTATTACTACAAACATTTGTTAAACTCTTTTTCGTTTTAGTTTCCAACAGGCCAGTTAAAAAGCTGTCTGTGGAAAACTGTCAGTCAGTGCTGGCACTGGGCTGAGCTGTGTAATTGCAGAATTTGGGAATGTGAAATTGCTGGTAATTTTGTTTTAAAAGAGCTTCGAGAGGTAGCAAAATGAAGTATTTAGTGGGCATGTGCACACATACCTATAACCAAGGATATTGGTGAGAACATCCTTCTTTAACATGAACAGTTGACTTCATTGAGTCTAGTTATGAAAAAGGTGCTGAGCTTGTATGAATTCTGACACCATGCCAGTCAAGTGAGAATACCTGCTTAAATTCTCCATTTTCATTTCTTTTCTTCCTCATTTTTCATCATAGCTTTATTTATTTTGTATAGCAGTCAGTAGTGAGATCTGCACTGACTGCTTTGCTTCTATGTTCAGGATGGACAGTCAGGATTTTTAATGTTTATAAGCAGGGAGATCCTTAGGAAACACTGAAGCTGTAAATGATATATTGTACGTACTAGAGCTGGGACAGGTAGAAAACATATGGTAGTTTTAATTTCCCTAATTAACGTGGTAGTTTCCTCAATCTCATCAAGAATCTGTGTAAATTAGTTTCCTAAAAGAACAGCATTTTGCAGCTAATCGGCGTGCTTGGTTACCACATGATTATTTCCTAACAGGAAAAAATGCACATTAGCATGAATATTCAAGTAAGACTGTGAACCATTAAAGATCCATTTGTTCTACAAATAGAACTGTGATGACTTGCTTGCTGAATAAGTTCTTCCTGAAAAGCAGTTTTCTACAGATGTGAGAGGCCAGAAATTATGTTCTTACTCCAAGAAAAGAGGAGAGCTATCTGTTTTCTTAAAGGGCAGTAACTAAACAGACCTAGGAGATCAATCTGTTTTTCTGCCTGGATTTTTAGGAGTGCTGTTTTCTACCATTTTCAAAAGAATAATCAAATCCCAAAATGAACTGAATAAAATTGCTTGTTCTTTTCAGTTTGATGGACTAGTTATTTTTAGTCGGGTTTAGTCACTAGAAGCAAATTCTCTTTTTTCTTAGCAAGAGTTTGTACAGATACTTAAGGATTTTTATAACACTTTAGAATCTCAGGAAAAACACTCCACAGCACTTCTGATGGTTTCAAAGTATTTTAAATGCTTTAATGAAAAACTCCACAAAATCTCGCTAACAATATATGCCTAAGAACATTAACACTTGCATTTTAGCTCAGTTGTCAGTGAAATGCTGGTACTTCACTTTTACACATTACAAAATAGTTTAGCAGATTTTTCAACAGTACTTTTTCTTTTTTTGTTTTGTTTTCTTTTCCAGTAAGGCTTTTAATGGCTAATGATGTTCCAACTAGTTTTTTTCATCTTTTGTAGAAAGTTTATTTCCATCAGTAGCAAGATGCAGAAAGACAATGAAAATATATAATGGACTAAGTAATTTTATGTATAGGAGAGACTCTCCCTCATACTCCTATGATGATCAGCCTGTCCTATGTGTAACTTGTACCAGGTCTAAGAGCTCAGGTCACAGAGAAACTGATCTCACATCTGGAAGTATGCCCAATGAAGTAAATGCCTTAATTTATTCTCTACAGTGAAGAAGAAAAAAAGAAAAAAGAGAATGGTTGGACCATGGATTTGTAAGAAAGACTAATGTAAGAATGGAGAATCTTGTCCATTATCAGTCTTATTTTTGGTCTATCTACAAGCTGAACCCCAAGCCCTTGATTTCTTCATACTGCTCAGGAAGGAGCATTACTTTTTTGGTTTATGTAAGTACATATAACTGTGTGCATATGTATAAATGCACTTGCAAGTGGAGTAAAATACATAAACACTTGTTAAAACAAGAGACAAAAAGGGAGGGTGCAAGTCAGCATGCTCAGAGCAGTTCATAATGTTTGGGCCTACAAAAATGATCCATTTGGGCTGACACCTTCCACATCAAGCAGTGTTTGAATGAAGCCTAGTGGAATAGGAGCAGGCACTTCTAAACCACAACTCTCAGCAAATAAGCATTGCACAGATCTGTGGTACATCCTGCCCTGCAAATTTTCCTTCTCACTTCTTTCTTTTTTTACTTCTAATTTTATTTCATTGAGGAAATTTACACACAGGGGCTTAAGCACCAAAACCTGAAGGTTGCTATTTCTTTCACACAGTCAGACTGAAAGTGCATATTTTTCTCATAAAATGGCTTTTTTTACTTGTAAAATGGATATTGCAATCTCAGTATGCAACTGATGCATGGTGCACAGATGCAGTGCCTTGGAAAACATTTGCATTGACTATCATGATGTTTTCCTAATTAGATGCCTCTGAATGCAGATCTATTTCCAGCCTTGTTTTTACTTCGAACTGCACAACAAATTCAGTTCAACTGGCAGTTTAGCTTACCCAAATGCCATCAACAGAAGTTAGCTGAAATAAATTAAAGAGGCAGTAATGTGCTTGCAGCGTTAACATTAGCATTTCATGGCCTTTAGCTAGCTCAGGAAATAAACAAACTTGAATTGTGAAAAGTTTCCTGCTTATGTGGAAAGAAGGGTGTTTGACGGCTGAAGGCTGATTGCCTCTTCTCCTCAGACACCATCACTTGCCTTTTCTGACAGTTTTGAGAACTGTAACCATGGTCATAAAGTATCTTGTTCTCCAAGAGAGGGTTAAAGGTGAGAAGTAGAACAAAGGAAGGTAAAATGAGGGATGGACATCAATAAAAACTTTGTTTTGAATAAGCTGATGAAAGGAATAGCTCAATAGCTGGGGATGCAGCAGCTCTCCCTCCTAGGTTACTGATTGAAGTGACAGAGGTTTGCTGACTGAAAATCAGCTGGTGTGGATTGTGATTAAAGGTTTTTCCCTCCGGTCATCCTCCAAAAAACAGCTCACGTGAAACACAGGCTGTAGGGAGAGAAAGGCAATCTCTGTTAAGATTTCTGATGCAGTTTGGAAGAGGTACCTATGTTTTCTCATATCATCCTACTCTTTCCACCACTGCTGGAAACAAAAATGCTTTTAAGTAATTGGAGGTGCACATATAAAATAAAGCTGAAGTGTGATTTTTAACCACTGCCTCAAGCTGGTTTCCTACTGCCACAGACAGCCAGGGACATAAGTGCTTTCAGAAGTGCTGAGCATCCAGCAATACTATGGAAAACTATTTGGTACTGATTGAAAGTGGTTCTTTCAGAAATGATCCATCATGGAGAGAAACAAGATTTTGCCCAGCAACTCATGCTGTGACTTTATTAAGTGATGGCACAGGAAAGAAAGGGGTGGTGCAGAGCTGGCAGCAGGCACAGAAGTGATGAAGAAGCTGCTCTGGTAGGACAAAATGGTGCCAAAAGCTGAGCTGAAATGAGGGTCTGATGAGGACAAAGGGAGAGGAAGAGAAAATTCTCACCTTGCTGGAAATCCGAAGTGTGTTGAATTGCTGTCATTTTGTATCAAATTGTCTTTTTTTTTTCTCTTTGAGGAACATGCATTCCTTCAAGTATCGGGACTAAGGGGATACTTAGCAGGATGAAAGCTCAAAATTTGATTATTTAAGAAGGTGAACTTTATGCTTCCTTAGCAATCATGTATTGGAGCCCCAGATTAGGGTACTGAAGGAAGGGAGCTGCTTTCTGCCCCAGTTGAAGTAGATATCCTACCCTGGATTTGATTTCAGAAGGGAGTAGCTTGTCTCTGACAAGAAATGCTCTAGCAGAAGGGAGCAGGTGACAGGAGTAGTGGGGTTTATGGCTTTCTGTTGCCTGTGGGTGGCATATTTGACAAAAGGAAAACATTGTCCAAGGTGGGAA
Source organism: Coracopsis vasa (assembly GCA_026283785.1). Classification (NCBI taxonomy): domain Eukaryota; kingdom Metazoa; phylum Chordata; class Aves; order Psittaciformes; family Psittacidae; genus Coracopsis; species Coracopsis vasa. The sequence goes on from JANHGB010054071.1 coordinate 27,492, forward strand.
AACACCAAGTTCCTCAAAATAATAATAATAATTAAAAAAGGCACTTGAAATCTGAATCCTTTCCACCAGCACTATATGGAGTGACTATACCACCTTATTTTAAAGGGCCAGCCTTTATTTTATTCCTATGCCATCTGAGCAAATGGTAAAGAGCTAAATCAACCACAAATGCTTTGCTGCAAGAGTTTTGCCTATACTACATTCCAAGATCTGGGTTTTTATCCATGGCATCATCCTTCTGGTGGGCTCCTTAGCAAATTCCAGTCCAGAGCTCAGCAAAATGTCACCCAGGCTTCACGATCCCAAAGAGCAGAGACCAAACTGCTGGGGCCTCTGCCATACCCTACTGCTGAGGCTGTAGTTGATGGAAGACTGGGACAGCAGCTATAGAGGGGCAAAGCTAAAGACCTAGGACTACCCAGTAAGTGATGGTAAGAACTTCCTCTGCCTGCCACCAGCTTCTGAGTGGCTGAGCTGGCTACCACGTGCTGCTTTGCTTCCCCAGATGATGCTGGTTCTTGAGAGCAAATCCTAAAATGTTATCAACAAAAGTTTACACTTTACCACCAAAGGGTCTTCAGTTTTTCATGTCATTCATATAAATGTGCCTTTCGCCACCAGGAGAACTGCAATTCCAAAGAACAAAAATTTTAATTCTCCTCCAGAACACTGCAGTTTACTTAAATACGTAGCTTTATCTTGGCAGGCCAGGAGAGGATTGCTCTGGTATTTTACTGTAGCTTAGTGTTTGATGATCAGTTTATTCCATGATTTTTTTTTTTCAGGCAATAAATAGTAGCTGTATGTGTCAAAGCATCTGGAGCCATTTGTTAGTCCAACACACAGGGAAAGCAGAACAGTCAGCAGAGACATGGTTTAATTTTGAAATTAGGATTTATTTATATCAGCTGGTCAAACTACATTCTTTCATGCGCTGTGACTATAAAAGTAACTGCAGTTGTAAAGGTCTATCGATAAGGTAAACGGCACCTCCAAAAAGAAGAAAAGGCATCGCACTTTCTGCAATGAGAACATGGATGATTTTGCAAGGCAGAGGGGAGAACAGACATGAGATTTAGTACAACTTTAGCTGAAGCCATTTCCAGTTTCTTAGCATGGTATTGAAACATAACGGCTAATTGCAAGGCAGCCTCCAGAGTATTTCATCATTATAGATCTAGCATAGCTTCTGAGAATGATTTAAAAACCATTTTTGTTGTTTAGAAATGTGGGATTACAGAAGGCATTATGTCTGTTGTAGCATAAAAAAACCAGCATTGCATAGTCTATGCTTGCTCTCATCAGCGATTAATCAATGACAAAAGATTGTTTTCCAAGACTTTTCACACGTTAAAAAGATAGACCTTGATAGCAAGTGTATTTCATGCATTATTAGAAAAATATCAGCTCCTTTTTCAGCTGCAGAAGTTAGCAAAGACCTGTTGAAAGAAGTGGAACTTGTTTTTCTGTAGGCACTGATGACTTAAGCTAAAGCAGTATCAAAATACTTCTAAAGTTTGTCTCCCGGTGTACAATTAGTTGAAAGGGGAGCAGCTCTGCATAAATATTTTCAAGATTGAAGTGAATCATTTGCGATGTTTGTAAATGTATGTAGTATACTACCATAAAACTGTCTGTAGTTGGTCAACACATCATGATGTGCAGCTGGTAACACTAAAATTTACTTTTGAAGCAATCACTCTGCCTTCAAAGTAATAGAAAAGAGAATTACTGAATGCTGGATGCTTGTTTAGCTCATATACTGCAGAAACAGCAAACATGGTCCCCCTAAGATATCAGTTTAACTCTAAAGCCTATAGGACAGGAGGTTTCCATCACATTTCTCTCTCTGCTAGCAGGTTGCTCATGTCAGCCTTGACAACTGGGAATTTTTGAGGCACAGAGTACTTAGCTCTGCACAGGAAAGCACGAAGAAACTGAAGATGTTCTGCAGATATAACAAATGACATTTTAGTATTAGTTTATATTTGCTAAGTTGTAATTCTTAAGCTTCTTAGTGATGGTGAAGAGGTGGATGGGTGAACGTTGCATTTTTAATGCTAAAAACTATGACAATCTTAAAATTAGAACAATCTTCTCCTGTATGTGCTGGTTTGATATCATTCATTACCTGAAAGTTAAATTACAACAAAGAACAGATGATAGACTACTTGTTCATAACAGTAACTATTCTTTAAAATAAATATGTAAAATTATTTAATTCACTGCTGCACATTTGTTCTCAAATAGCTGAATCCACGTTCTGATTTCTGAGAAGAAAATTTTTAATCACTGTTAGAACTACACTTTCTGAAGGAAGGAAAAAGATGACTTTGAAAACTGTAGACATTTGCAAAAGGTGGAAACTTCTGATAGATTTATGTTTGTTTGTACCATGTATGATGGGAACTGAAATGCTAAGTGAAGGGTGTATGTATGTTGCAGAGGGCATCAGGAATACTGCATTAGAGAAGATCGGGTTCTATTTTTAAAGTCTTAATTTTTCAGAATTCTAGCTTTCTCTCACTCTTAATAGTTATGGCATTTGCTGTGTAAATTCCTAACTCAAATATATATCAGCAGAAAGACAACCTTGCCAGATTGCAGAAATATGCTAAACATTAAATCCCTTAAGGCTTAGGCTTCACTCACACAGGCAAAGAAGTTTCAAGAAATGATTATGAAATACAAATACGCATTACAGTTACACTGAACTTACATAATATCTTAAACAAGAAAGTAAAGTTCTTAATAACTGAATTTTATGTCACAGCCAAAGGAAAATTCAGAAAAAAAAAAAAAAATATATCCTGGAAAGCTAAGGGAAGCATGCTTCTCCAAAGGGTTGCTGATTTTTTATGCTGTCCCTCATTTTCACCCAAGAATGGCAGCACCTGTCTTACCAAAGAACTCTGTCACTCATTTCTCCCTAGCTAGAATCCAAGGCAAACAGATCAGCCATCAGTTCCTCTAGCTATTCCTCTCCAGGAATTCAATTAGAGAAAATGACTGCTTGGTGAATATACTTCCCATTAGGTTCCCGTGGACCTTGAACTAAGCTTCATTTGTAAAGCAGAAATAACCCACTCAGGAAGGTTCTCCAAAGAGTAATTTCTTTTAAAGGTCATGCACGCACTCTTGAAAGAACCAAACACCGGAGCATGAGGGATTATTAGAGCTCTTACTTGAAATGCAGATTTTGTACACATCAAAATGTCGGATCTAAATGCTTTTGTCTTCCAGAATTTTTAAAATGTGCATGTATTTGTACCCACATGGGCTATCATAGAACGGTTTTGGTTGGAAGGGACCTTAAGATCATCCAGTTCCAACTCCCCCAACATGGGCAGGGACACCTTCCACTAGACCATGTTGCCTAAGGCTCTGTCCAGCCCAGCCTTGAACACTTCCAGTGATGGGACATCCATAACTTCCTTGTGCAACCTGTTCCCAACCCAAACTATTCTATGATTCTATTTATCCTTGCAGGCCTCCTTCAGGTACTGGAAGGCTGCTATGAGGTCTCCACACAGCTTTTAATTCTCCAGGCTGAACAGCCCAAATTTGAACAGCCCCAATATGTATAGCTAAACAGTTGGATACACTGGCAGAAACATCTAGCACCTATTTATATTGACCTTTTGTCAACAGAAAAGAGCTGAAAATAACCCTGACTGACAGTTTAGTTAATTAACTTAACTAGATAACCCTGTAATGTCTGAAGTTAAATACCATAGCTAAGAAAAGGTATTACACTTGGTTTTCTCCTCACTCTAAACTCACAAAGTATAACAGTTTGAAAAGAAAATAGAACAGTTATAGCCCAGTGCCCAGAAAAAAATCTCAACTACTTAAATTATTCCATTACTGAAGTACAAAGACAATCATCCATCAACATGTCAACAAAGTTTTAAAAGGTAGCACCTTATTTGTTCCAGGAGAAATAGTGCCTTCTACATCACGCTGGAAACTATGCTTAAAAAACCCAACTAGACCCCAAAACAGACAAACACACACACACGAAAGAAACCACACCAAAACAAAACCTAAAGTAAAAAAAAAAAAAAAAAAAAGAACTTTTAACCCCAGAGACTGAGATTTACTTCTTATTTCAGCAATGCAGCTCTTACCAAGGTAGGTAGCACAGATGCAGTACTTTTCTAAAATTTCAGCTGAACACAGATCCTCTCATGTTGCACTAAATGGGAAAACAACATCATTATTCTGCCGAACAGGGTGTTTAGAAAGAGTCTCTCTTTGATCAATTAACTTGGTTGATAGTATGTAAGCAAGAAAGAGACTTCTCTAAAATATTTGGCCCTGTTAATCAGAGAAGCCAGTGTCAGACCGTAGCAATGAGCTCTTTTTTTATTTTCTTTCTTTTCAGGTCACAGGAAAAAAGATTCTATAAGGATTATTAGTTTCCTACTGACAATTTCCAATAGATTTTTGGCTGTAGAATGAAAAGCCCTACACCACCATGAGGGGAAGTCACTAATATCCTAGATTATACAATTGACAGCCTCACATGCTCATTTAAAGTTATGTCTTCAGTATAGTTTGCTAATTTCCCAACTTTTTCCAAGTTTGGTAAAAATTGGTTCGCAAGTAGTCCACCTCTAAGGCCTGGCCTCTGTTGTTGAGGGATTTATTAGATGTGTTTCCAAGTCTCCATTAACTGTGACTTTCCAGTCTATTAACTATTTACATCTGGTATCACATAAGCATTTCTAACATAAGCACTGCAGTAGTGAATGTAGATGCTATATAAATAATGAAGGAGTAATGGATTGGATCAACTCTATCTGAGAAAGGGATAAACTCCTCTCTATCTCAAGCAGGATCTTTTTCAATAGGAGAAAGAGGCTGGATACTTTCAAGGATGTGTTGGAAGGTGGCTTGCTGCAGCCTTTGAGGCTTACAGCAAGACCTAAATAGCCAATAAGTTGGCTTGGTTTGCCCTCCAGTAAAGGGAATTTCTGCACCAGAGAAGGTCCTGTTTCTCCAGATTAAAGCTGGACTCTACTGAACAGATATGTCCCATGTAACTGCAGAAGCTGAAAAGGATGTGCTCCCTTCTCAAGTTCATCCATTTCTAATGCAGCAGAGATGGCAACAAGAAGCTCACAAGAGCACATTCACAGGCATGAAGATGACCAGGCTGCTGCACTCTTCCCCGGATGAATTCAGACACCTGACATTCATCTTGCACTTTGCAGCCCCACAAAGATGTCTGTAGTAGCTGTAGCTCAGCAATGCTATTACACCTGCCAGGAATTACAGGCACCACTGCTCTCAGTTTTCAAGAAACAGAGCAGGTTTAAGATTAAGTCAAACAGTAGTGAGGAAAATACCTGTTCCATAAGATTGGTTCTTTCTTAAAACTCTCCTTGCAGCCAAATCTTGCACAACTGCTAATAGATGCAGATATGTAACAAGACAGAATTTGTTTGCTTTTATTTTTGATGCAACAGACATAACAGGAAACAATCAGATGTCACTGCAGCTATGTTTATAAATGGATGGCTAATAACTGGAAGCGGGTGCAAATTAAGTCAGATTTATTTTGCTTTAGGTGAGAGCTTGTTAATAACAGTGAGATTCACTATGAAGAGAGATGTTGCTAAACCTCCCTGCTTGGCAGAAACCTCATCCATCATGGAATTGCTACAGTTGAATATAGCACATTTACACAGGCTGTGAAGGATTTGCAAAAGCACCCAGGAGATTAAAGTGCATAAGTGCCAATGACTTTAAATGGTACTTGCTTTTGCAAATTTCATCCTCTGGGGCTTCAGTAAACCTAAGGCGGCACAAAAATACAATCTGAAGTGTGATCCAGCTTTACATAAGCTTGGCAAGTCTTGTTTTTGTTGTAATTTAACTGGTATTGTAGGGAGAGAACAAAACTGATTGCTTTTTCAGAAATTATCAGACTGGAAAGTAGCCTCTGTAATACTTAACTCCCAGGCTCATTAATACAAGTGTTCCTAAGTGCCAAGAGATAAGATATTTTTCAGTGGAAATCAACAGGTTATTTTATGTCAGAGAAGAGACAAGCAAAGGGAATTAACTGGCCTTGATAATCGTCTCCCCTAAAGAATATTGCTGCTGACAGAGCATGTGAAAATGGATTGACAAAAGGGAATAACATAGCCTAAAGTGCACAAACAGAAGTAACCTTTTAAAGTTGATTTGCATCAGAGGCCTCAGCCTATTGTCTAAAAATAATAGTGTTGACTCCAGCAACCCAATCAAGCCTTATCTGTAGTGTATCAACAGAAAAGCTATTCATCTGGGAGTGTTTTAGCAAGAAGCAGCAGGAAAGTCAGGAGAGTGAAATTTGGTTGCTAGGGCAGAGTAAAAGCAACGCAAGCGTGTGTCAGTTCATGCCACAACAGCTAAGGCACTCCCTGAAACACTCACAACAGCTGAGAAATCACCTTTCTGTGTAAATATGTAAAGGATGAATATCCTTTTAAATGAAGCAGTGCTTCCCTACACACACGCACTTTGAGACCGTTTTTGTTACCCCTAAGGTCTTCTTGTGTGGGAGCACAATACACCTCACCAGAGCTGCCCATGGGCTGCCCACCCATGCCTGCATCCACCAGCAAGAGCAGGCTGCACGAAGGCTGTTTTAGGAGACTCTCAGACAGACATAGATTGATAAATTTTGAGGTGATAACTTTCAGTACCAGCAGTGGGGAAGCAGATCCAAGAGTTTTATCTCACCTTTCTGTAGCACATCCTCCCTTGCACTGCAGTCCTGCAGCCCAGCCTCCTGCTCCACACTGCTGGGCTGCTTGTGCAGTGAGGTGGTACGCAATGCAAATACAATTCAAGGGCAGAAATAAAGTGTAAGTCGTGTTGGTGTAGGCAGGGCTGTTCTCCAGTGCCTGCTTTCCTGTGTAGCAGCTGCACATCGCCAGTGAGCCAGAGCTCTGACCATGCGCTGGCGCTGAAGGGATGCTGTGGAGATGAAAAAGGAATGTTTGTCATTTTGTGCTTGCTTCCTCAGAGGAGAATGGTCTGCTTCTATGCAGGCAAAAATGTCATCAAGAGAATTCCCCTTCTCACTGGATTTCCTTTACTCTTTACTTTTACACTGCTGCTTTGTTCTTTGTCGCTAGTCCTTGATCTTTGGCAGCTATAAACTATAAATAATATTGAAAATTGCTTATTTAAATAAGTCTTACTGACTACAAAGCTTGCAGGACTGCAATTTCAATGTGTACCACAGAATTAAGATAATGGACTTTTAATTCAGATGATAGGTACTAACTCATGTACAGAATAAATGTAGGTAACTCTAATGTCAAGAAAAGCTTACATTAATGGACAGTGCTTCTTTAACTATGCAACAACCACTTCTTTCGTATAAAAGTATATAGAATATGATGCATAATGCATGCCTTTCCCTTGTGTGCATCCACACAGCAATATGAAAAAGGGCAGAAATAGAGAAGCTAATCATTCATCTTTTTTGCTACACAGCAGATGTCAATAAACTGGAGTTTGTATTGCATTCTGTTAAAATCCCAATGTCCCAGGCAATAAGCTATCTTTCAATAAATGCAGGCCTAATATCCAATGAGATGTGAGCTAATGCAGGGTGGAAAATGACTTCTGTGTTCACCTACTTCCAAATTGTATTTTGTCCATTTTGATTTACCAGATAAAAACAATTGATTGCCTTAACTTATCCTTTGGAAAGAAAACCCCTCTATGGTCAGAGGAATATTGATGGCAGAATAATTCCACTGAAATAAAATGGCTTTCCCTTTTAACAGTGATTTTAAATTCTCCAAATATGATGCCTCCCAATTCACTTCTTAAGCCCTAGATGCAGGAGATGTTTCATCTGTTCTCCAGAGGCTGTAGTTACCATATGTCAGGAGAAAGTCTAGAGGGCAAACTACAGGAATACTGATCAAATACTGACATTTTTATTTTGAACTCCAAGACAGAGTTTATACAGCACAGCTGTGATCCCTAAATGCCTGCCAATTGCCTTGCGTAACTTGAACACATTGCAATGCCTCAGCGCTTGCAATGTTGCCCAGGTATCCCCTAAAGACAATGCTATAGTGTCTAGTTTTACATAACTGAATGGGAAATATCTAAGTAATACATTATATCAGAAAAAGAGTGAGTGGGAAATGAAATGCTCCAGCTCTTCAGCATTAGGCAATCACCTCCCTTCCCTGCCACTGCTCCCCCTCCACCCACCCTTCTTACTGTAATTCTCTACCCACACCCTATGCCTCCTCCTTAGCACACTATCATTATGTATGTCCCCTCACCTTTCCCCTAGCCCTTCCCTTTCTACTACATCAATCACTTTCACTCTCCTCTTCTCCCATGCCCTGCTACCATCTCCCACCAGTGTCCACTTTGTCCTCTTTCCCACTTGCTGGGGCCTGACAAGCAGTACCCAGTGCTGGGACCACCCCAAGCTTTAGGGGAGTGCGTTGACTTCACCATCTGTGGTTTATCAACTAAAAGATCTAATGCTGATGATTATTTTTGGGCTACCTGGTCTTTTGGAAATGAGGTTTGCCTGTTCAGGCCAGTCAGCTGCCCCGTCAGGCAGGCAGATGTATGTTTCCATCAGTTAACATCTTACCCTGCAAGCAAATCTCACCTCAAGGCTGTGCAGGACTGGGCTGAGTTTTGTCTTAATCTGATAATCAGAGATTTAAAACAAACAAAACATAGCCCTCCAAAGGAGACCCATGTACTTCCATATGATATTAAAGTGGGGACCAGATGCATTTCCCACGTCTGGCTTGTGGGCCTCACTGCATCACCTGTGCAGGAGTGTGGGAAGTGGGATGGCACCAACCCTGAGCAGGGGCAGAGCAAAGCAGTGATGTGACCAGCTGCTGAGAAATGCCAATTTGTTGTCACTACAACAACTGAGTTCAGTCACACACCAGGAAGAGGATTATAGGTATCCCCATGCCGCACAAAGAACTGCGTCACTGTGGCTTTTGTATGTGATCTGAACTATTTTTATGTGTTTGGGAGAAATGCCAGTCTTTTGCAATTTTCCCCCTTTTGTTGTTGTTGTTGCTATTAATCATTGCCACCATCTTGTAATTATTACTTTTTTATCATTCACTATATTAAATATGGACTTGATTTCCAAGAAGAAATTACAATGGTTAAAGAAAAACAACGATATCATACTGCCAAAAGCTGCAAACTAAGTGCAGAAAGTAACTGTTCTTTGAGTACTCCATGAGGCCAAGAGATCATCCCCTCAAGTACCCTCTTTCTGTCACATTAGTCCTGAAGACTTCAGTGGGAATATTTATGGTGGAAACTACTACTGAATGTAAGTAATAGTATCTGTTTGGCCTTTGTGAAGACCATTAAATCACAACACACTGAAAAGAGGCAAGAGTCCTCAGGCTTATTTCAAGAGCTATTTTTAGGCATGGATATTCAGACTTTTCTTAACAAATAATTAGTCATCGCAAGTAAAGGCAAGATAACTTTTGAGAATAAAATCACTGAAATCTTTTCCGAGCTTCCAAAAAAAGGTTGATTTAGAAATCTTTGAAACCTCTGCACCTGACTGTAATAATTTAGAAATAGGAAAGGAGAAAAAACACAAAAAAATCTGAACCAAATACAACTTCTGCTCAATTTGGAGTCCAAAAACTGCAGATAAAGACATTTATCTGGATTTCTCTATCATCCCAATATTGCAGAGGTGCAGTGGGACTATAAAATTAAGAAAGGTGGTTTACAGCCAACATAGTCTCTTGTAGAAAAGAAGAGGGAATTGCTGACTAGAGAGAAAGACTGCAGAGGCTCCATGTTCATGGAAAAATTATGCTCTGACTCTAAGCCAACAAAATAATGCTGTCACAAAAAATGCCAAAAGCCGTGTAAATTGTGGTAAGGAGATCTTCACTTGTAAAATAGTCAAGATAATTATGCTGCTGTGCTTGGCACAGGTTACATTTCATCTGGATGGCTACATTTCATTTCAGGCAACAGATGAATTGGCAGAGTTCAAAGGAGAATAACAAAAAATGATGAAAGAGGTTGGAAAAGGAGACCTACAAGATAAGATCAGGGAAACCGGGTACAGACGATCTGGAACAAATTAATCAAAATGGCAGAAGGGAGGATTTAGGTTAAGTACAAACCAACCTTTACAGCTTTAAGAAAAGTTCAGCCGTACAGCAAGCTGCAAAGGAAGGTTTTAGCCTCACCATCACTAGAGATACTAAAAGGCAGGAGACCATCTGTCAGGGAGAGTTTAGGGATTAAAAAAAATAAGCAAAAAGCACTGCCACATTTTAAGACTTGAGCTAAATAACCCATTCCTGACTAGACTTTAATGGACTAGAAGTGGCATGGCATCTTTTTGTAAGGTAAGTTCCTTGATCTTTTCGCTGTGAAGACTGTCTTGATCATCTAGATCAACACAAGCCTGCTGATTTCAGACTGGAAAGGATATCTGCTTTTAAATATGTACAGGAGATAGATGTCTAAATATTAATTTAATCCAATAATACACTCTCTTTTTTTTGTCATCAGAAAAACAAAGAATATTTAATTTAGGTTAAACCATAATTAAAATCCAAGGTTTGCCATACTATTTGTAAGTAAATAATCGGTCAGTCCAGGCCTGTCCAGTGACCTCAAGCTTGTGATAACCACGTTCAAAAAGATTTAAGGTCAGGTCAAAAATGAGGTGAATGGTAAATGGTCAGTAATGGATATAAAGGCATTTCTGCAGTGCCATACATTATGGCACTGAGATGATACAAGAATCCAAGCATCTCTTGCAGCATCACAGCAAACTGCTGACTGTCAGTAGACACCTTAGGAAGCTTCTGCTTGCTGCAAGACATCTGCTAGCCTGTGAGTCTCAAAGAAACATTAAGGTCTCTATTCCACATTGGCCTTCAAAATAAAATCCCAGCCAAACTGTTGGCTCTGTATTTTGGAAGTTTCCACAGTCAGCTGCCAGATCTAAAACAGGAGCTGGCAGGTAATGACTGAGGGTAGTAGAGGGCACCTAAGACACCTCTCAGATGCAGAGGCCTCTGGTTACTCCTATATCAGAGCAGCACCACTGAGGGCTAGATGTGTGCTGCAGCCATGTCCCAAACACAGGCTGTTATACTACCCTGGTGTCATGTCCTTGCTCTTCCACACACCCCTCAAGCTTTGGTTTTCATGAAGGAAAAACCATGACATGCTCCCGCTGGCCTTCTGAGGCAGGGGAACAGGAACCATGGCAGCTGGCAATGCCCCTGCTTTGCTGCGCCTTTCCTCAGGATCCAGTGGGTTTTGGACCAGTGTCTGGGAAGTTCTAGGTGACAGATAGGATTCACTGGGCTGCATAAACACCTCCTGGCAGTGGCAAGTTTCATGACAGACAGCTTGCACTTGTTTGAGGCATGAGCCCTGAAACAGGTCAGCTGCCAGCAGTCAATTACCTGAGCTGAAGAGAAATCTCCCTTGGATGGCTAAGTTTCAGCAGCACTTTCCCTTCCCAGCTGTGCTCCTCTGCTGCTCAGAGGATCCCCTTCCAGCCATTCACCTCCACTGTGTGCTCAGGCAGATGCCTTCACTGACATATTTAGGTTGCTGTGCTCGGACAGGGTGCTTTGGAGCAACTTCAAGCAAGTAGCAAGCTGCAAGCTGAGGCATTGCTCCAGGAGTGCAGCAGATGACAGAGCTGCTGCTGACACCGGTTCCAGTGAGCAGCCCAACAGGCACACTCCGCCATAAGGAACCCTGCTGTACTCACCCGGAATCCACCTGGGGAATCCTGCCAACTTCTTGGGCTCAAAGCACAGCACTGAGTCATAGAATCATAGAATACCAGACTGGAAGACCTCAGGGATCTTCTAGTCCAACCTTTCGTGGCAAAGCATGACCTAGACCAGATATCCCAGTATCCTGTCCGGGCGAATCTTAAAAGTGTTGGGACTCCACCACTTCCCTGGGGCAGCACTGAGCTGTGTTGTATTCTAGCTTGGGTGACTGAGGGCATATAAGCCAGGGGAGGGAAATATCACTTGTTTCCATGAGTCCTCTGACCTTCACACACATGACCAGAAGCTATCTGCATCCCTCTCTCCTCCCTGGGAGGGTCATTGGGATATGCAGAGGGACAGGCCTCTTCTGTAAAACTAAGAATTTTTATGTAGAAAGCACCCATATAACAATTTGTCACCTGATGTTTCATCATCCCTCTTTTCAGGTGCTTTGTAATAGTGTTGCACAACATAGATGCCATTGGAGTCCCACTGGTGACACCCTGCTCCTGTGAGAACCAGACATGCCATTCCTACCCTTCTGGCTCCTGTCCCATAACTAGGTGTTTTCCTGCAAGAGGACCTGACCATTTGTTCCCTGACTGCTTAACTTCTCCAAGAGCCATTCACAAGAGTCCTGTCAAAAATCCTTAAAAATCCAGATGCGCCTGGGTTACCATTACCCACCTGTTTACTCTATTAGCAACTGCTGTCAGATTTGTGAATCACAGCTGCTGTCAGGCTGGCGTTGATGTATTATGGTTGTATTATGCCATATCATAGTTTCTCTCAAGCTACCTAATGAAGACAGTCTTTGTATATCTCGGAATACTCCTAGAGCATTTTCTAAAATAAGATATTGATTTGCCATCACCTGTTCCCCTGGCATGTAGGCCACCACAAGCAATGGGTTGAACAAGGTGGCCACTGGGTATCTGAGCTCCTCTACAATACATGGGTGAACCTCATCCAGTCCTGGCTGTTTGCTGTTACTAATTTTGCCAGGTTACTCCATTCTCTTCTACTGGTATTTCAGTTTGGCAATGAAATCCTCAGGCTGATGGATTGCAAAAAAGACCGGTGTTGTGAGAGCCTGCTATGGGCATTAATGCAAGATTCAATTCTACTTTCTGCAAGACCTCTGCTTCCCCACATCCCCACAATTCTTCAGTAAGCTACCAGTCTGAGGAGTTTCATTTATGACTCTGTACTTTCATCAAACCACAGGTTGGCTTTGGCTTGGCTTTGTCTGTTTAACTTGATAGAATTCACTTCCTTCACTGCTTTCCTCATTTAGGTATTCTTGTGCATTCTGATGTCGTTTCTTTACTCCTAGTAGTCTCCTTTGCTGTTTACTTCTACAGGTTATTTTACGGTCCAGGCAACGATGTGAAAAAAGGATTTCTAAGACTCAGGCAATTGTTCTGATCATTCAACTGTAGGTTATTCTCTTCTGGGATAATCTGACAGTAATTTGGAGCAGAAGCAGTATGGATGTGTCTGGGGAGGCTGTGGGCGTATGTGGTGGGAGTGATAACCCTCTTCTCTGCAAAATCAACTGCTCTGAATAATCTTTCATGTCACCTATGGGAACTTTTGGTTTATCAGCACAGATATCAACCTAACTTAAATGTTTCTTTCTATGGCTTCATACCAGCTAGGAGTACCAGTTAACTACAGAGTTCAGTGAGTGTCTGGAAGTTAAAAGACCCATATAACACCTAGAATGTTTAAGTGTCCTCTTTCGCATGTCATAATGAAGTTCCTGTTTGAATCAAACTCTTCCTCACCTCAGCAGCATCCAGACAGGCATTTGAAAAGCATGAGTTAGTGGTAAGGAATGAAATTAAAACCTGCCACCTTGGATATGAACAAAGGATCAATAAAAAGCAGCTCAGGATGGAGAAAGCTCTCCTCTCCCAGGAACATGAATCTGTGATGCAAACCCATTTTCATACAAAGGGAATTTTCTGACGGGGCAGGCAGAATTAATCCAAATTCCATGCCAGTTCACTGTTTTCTCATTATGTTTCACTGTATATTAAGGCTGTGTGTGTAAAAGGTGCACTCTGAACCTCACATTAAATAATAGTCCTGCTGCTGAAAGAGCCATAATTCATTTACTAACAGCCCTTGTTGCTGTGCTTCAATAACGTAATTGTTTTCTCTGGGTCCCAAGCATATGATTATTCCCGTTGTGTAGGAAATTGAAGACCAAGGAATGTCAGATCAAATACAAAAGCCTAGTGCTTACCCATAGTCTTTATTCAATTAAGTAGCCATTACAGAGCTCATGCTATTTCAAATGACATAATGCAGAACACAAATGCAGTCCTTTATTACAGATATATGTTCATCTAAACAAAATGGCACCAACACAATCCAAACCCATTACAATTTTTAAATTATTATGCCAAGGTAATTATTACATGGTGAGCAGTCTCTGTGAAAGGCAAGCGGGGAATCCATGGCCTCCACAAACCACACTTGGAGCACAGCAGCAGTGTTATTTGAGGTTTATTTGTGAAATTCCTAAACACACAGAAACAGTGCTGCTAAAATGTGCTCTTAGAGGGAAAGCGCTCAGCAGCAGCTTGGAGAATTCTGACTTTGCAGGTGATGTGTGGATATGACATACACAGGACCGGGACCTGGCCCAAACACAGGTGCCTAAGGCAGGGTCTGGGCAGCATTTAGATATTTATCCTCAAACTAAGGTCTAAAGAGCCCTGCTCATTCCCACTCAGTCTTGCTGTGCTTATTAAGCACGTCACAGGTCTCTGCACTGGCTTTCTGCATCACCCACAGGATCCATAAGGTTTCCTCTGCTCAGCGTCTCTGAGGGCTCTTCCTAACCAGCACAGTCCCAGAGCTCCTATCACCACCATCAGGTTTTGGCTTCTCATGAAATTGTTGCCCAGCACCTGCATAAGGCTGAGGGCCTTCCCTCTGTAGTCCTGTTGCCCTCACAGCTCTACACCCCTTCAGTATTGCTGCTATGGTGGGCTTTCATGGGAGGTAACCGCCACCAGGGTGAGACTCTTCCTTCCCTCTACTATTACCCCTTGGTTGCAGCTTTCTGCTTTACACAAGGGCACTAACAATACCTTTGCCCTGGTGATCAGAATACTTCTGTGGAAGGTGGGAGAGGAAGAAATGAATCCCTCTAGGCAAAGCTGGGAATTATACCTGCACCTCTCACAGCTGAAGGAGTCCCCGCTTCAGGCTGCCCAGTTAAAGGCAGGCAAGCAGGCTGACCCTACTCAACGTGTCTGCATCTGTCAGCCTGGAGGTGAGGCTCACACTCCCTTCTTGGAGAACCACTGCAAACACCAGTCTTCAGAAAACACTTCTCTGATTTCCCTAGAGACAAAGATGCCTACTGAAACCCCTAAATCTTCTGATGAAGCCAAGAAGAGGATGAGATTTTTTTGATACATCTCTGCGTAGTGCATGTCCCGCTTGCTCAATCTAAACAGCTCCTTTTTCTGAGTATAAGGTACTTGTTTAAACCTTCCTCATGCACTATACATGCAGCCAATTCTTGATCAGGTCAGCAGCCAGGCAAGGTCTTTACTTAGATTTAGTCTGAAACTGGTCTGTTCCTGTTTTACAACAGGGAGAAAATAGAAATGCTTCCCAATATAAGAAAGACATTGTTGTGGATGCATTTTGTTACTTAGAAACTGGGCTAATACAGTGATAAAATGAGGGCTCATATAATGTTGAATCCAGAACAAATGGATACAGGGAGCCTGTTATGATTTACTCATCAAAAACTGAAAATAAGATGAAAAGAGAGAGATGGCATAGAAATAGCTATTGATTATGTAGAGAGTGAAAAGCTGTATCAGGATTTGGAGTGTCAATTTCTATTTTTACAAATTAAAAAAAACAAAACAAAACAACAAAAAAAAACCAACCCAACTTTCCAAAGGTTTCTGGCATTGGGTTTTGTATTTTCTGTCTGATTTCTGATTTTCCTTAACAGTCAATATGGTCCAAGCTGGGTAATTCTGAACATTACCATGCAAAGAAGAAGGACAGGGACAATTTCCCCACTTAAGCCACTTTATTGGCATGATCACTAGATAAAAATAGACTGCTCAGTGCTTCATACACCTCTACCCCTCATGCCAGCTTCTGTCTGCAACTTTTTACTTTCAGCTCATTACGGGAAAGTAATTTCATTGTCACATTTGGCTGGCAGCTGGAATTCTCCAAATGAGGTAAGCTGGGCTGAGATGCACGCTCTCATCCCTCAGCAAAACCCTTGTAACATACGGTGTTGTTTATGTCTCCAAGCTTTACGTGAAGAGGAAAACAGGCATCTGGGCTGGGCTCATTTGTAACGCTGTGGTTGCGGGATTAATATGAAAAGACAGATGAAGGCAGACACTTTAATTACTTCACCCTAACTTTTTATTACAACATCAAGTAAAGTGGTGAGTTACAGAGGATAATGGGCGTGAAACATCTGGGATGAAGTCACACACAAGTTTACAGTTTGTTATCTGCCAATGGGGGTTTAAATATTGATAATTTCTGTACATGCATCTTTGTGTTATTTCTCATTTTCTTGATAAATCATTTCAGATTACTTTAAGATGTGAGGTAGTTACTAAGACTGGGACCCCGCTTTTTTCTTCTGGAACTTTCTGAACTGGGACTGTATCGCCACAGCCGCCCGCTCTGTCTCTGGTGCGTCCATGTCTATGTCAAATTCCTCTTGAACCTTCTTCTGCCCATCTGCTCAAAGAAAACAAAAGGAAACATCAGCAGTTTTTTCAAACAGTGATTATCACTGGCCAGCACAGGTGAAAATCTCTGCCCCTCTCTCCTTCACAGACATAGCCATGATGATGTGGAACATATTCAGAAAAAAGAACTTGGGACACAGCTGATCAAATCCTCCGACACACTCCCAACGGCAGAGACTGTGACAGCCCATTGGTAACTAGGCACCGAGGAGTGACATCCAAACGGTGCTCGGCAGTCACCGAGCATCACCCTAATGTCTGAGCAAAAACTCTCGTGCCCGGGGAGCTAACAGAGTGACCCTCCTGTGGTACCTTGCAGGTGGAAGTTATTCATATCCTTCTATTTACTCTAAAAGGCACCTTAAAATATTTTAAAGTAGGGATTAAGACCCTATTCCTATCAATCCTCCTGCATTAGAGGAAGAGATAATACTTCCTAAGGTAAATATCCATCCTTTCACTTGTTTCCTGCCTCATTCCTTTCAACACATACCACTTCCCCTTTGAATCATTTACGTCCAATTTTTCCATCGCTGTGCTGCTTCCCTCACATCTCTCCAGGCTCTGTTGTAGCCCTCCATCCTCAATCCTTGGCTTTTTGCCCTCTTTATTGGCAGTCCTCTTCTTTTCATTCAATTGCATTCAGTCTCCACACTGACAGCCCAGCTGACTTTGCTGAATTTACTTCACCCACCTTTGTGTTAAAAGTGCAGGCCTGGGAAAACTCCTGCATCATTGCAAAGATAACGTTAATCTACCTGGACTAATAAAGTCAGAACACATATTTACTCCACTGCCCTCGTCATACCACTGAGTTTCTTTCCTCTAGGAGCTTGTTTGTTAAAGTCACTTATATAATTCTTGTAATGAACATCATGTCAGGAGTCTTCAGACAGCTCTGCTTAAAACAGCTGTGGGAATTCACCCATTTTGAACCACTTTGGTTTTTATTCTTGAGATTACTACCTCTGGGATGCTCATCCCCAAGTACTGTTAATGTAAATCAAGGGAAATGCTTTCAATGTATTTCAAAATGCAAAGAAACTTTCTCCCTACTCACTCTTTTCTTTCCACTAGAAAACACAGATACCATTACATGAGCTTAATATGAATCTTGCAGTATTTCTTGCCTTTACTTGTTCGTATTCAGAACTTGATTTTTGTGTCCATTTTCCATGACCAGAATCCATTTTAAACTGAGCAAATATTTAAAGGGAAGATTTTGGCATATTTCATACTGATTTTATTTTAAATACAATAATGAAATAAATGCAGCTATGTTAACATAAATGAAAAGATCACCGAATATTTTACTTAGAAGAACATTCAAGAAGAAAGATGAAAATGTAAGAAGAAAGAGAAAGTCTGGAGGGGAAGAATAGCTTGGAAGCTTACCAGAACTTTGATTATGCAGTGTAAAGAAAAGGTAGGTTATCAAAGCAAAGATTTTATGGAAGAAAATGAATTGTACCAACATTACATCACACTTCCACAGCCATTAAATCCTAACATTTGCACAGTTTGTGTTAACTATTCAAGCAACACAACCACCTTAAGTACGGTAATAAAATTACTGCTTTATTTTTTATGGGGAAAGGGATGTGAAGGTTGAAAATTACTTCCTTATGCTCACAAGTTATTGACACAGACAAGCAGAAAACTGAATTTCTGAATTTCTGAAAATCTCCCATTAAAGCCTTTGTTATCTACTGAAACTTTGAGTGGCTTGTTAAAGAAACAGAAATTTCTGTACCAGTCCCTAAATAATAGGTATAACACAATGCTTTATGAAAATTTTCCTATGGCCAGATACTATCTTCTCCACATTGCTGTGCACACAGCAAAGAAACTAAGATTTTTTTTCTTAATTAAATTTCAAAAGGAATTATCATTTTCAAAATTACTTAGTACCATTTGGTTGGTACTTTGTGGGGCTGATTTTGATTTGATATTTATGGGTTAAAGGGAACAAATCATTCTGTAAAAAAATAAAAATTTTCAGTCAGAAAATTCTATGTAAATATAGACTTTCGATTTGAAATATCTGAGTGAAAAAAAAAAAATCAACAGCTTGATCAGCCAGCTCTAATAGCAACCACTTTGTGGTATCAGTAAGAAGAAAATAAAACCTGTTTCCCTTGTCCATACGTCAAGATCTCTCCTCTATTAATGAGGTCCTATTAATTTATTCTAAAGAGAAGAGCATCACTTATGGAGAAACACCTTATATTAATAATAAGCATTTAATCAGCTTTGAAATTGATAAGGCCAATGTCTTCTCATTGTTTGATGATTTTCATTTTTGTTGTAACATTCTGAGTTTTAGGTTGCTCCCTAACCACTCAATAGACACAGCTGTCAGTCTTAACAGTAGAAAACAGAGCATCCATACTAGCTTTTTAGTATATAAATTACTGTCCCTTGGAAATGTCAATAAGGAAAACCTGATGAATGAATGAGTAGACACAGTTGGTTTCATACCTCCTGAAATCTGGCTTGTACAACTCATTTCCTGTTACAGCCAAGTCTTAGCAGTATGTTAACTTGCAGTAGTGACTCAGCAATCTTACATTAAGATTTTAGAGACTTAAGAAAACCCAGTATTTAGTATAATTTTTCTCTAAAATTTCCAGGCCAAATTAATCTTTGCTTGATTTGAATCATCATCACTGCCTTAAAATCAATTCTACTACAATAATTTACAGTATCCTAAGATCTGACTTCCTTTTATTTTTGATGCATTTTGTTGAAATCAAAACTAAAATTCCTTATGAACTCTTTCTGTATTTCTCTATTTCCCATCACTAAGGAGAAATGGTAGGATGAGAAGTTTTCAGCCATAATTTAGACTTGTAGATTAAGAAATCAGAAGTGTTCAGATGGGCCATAACATTTACATGGGCAATAAAGAAATTCATTATTAGCTTATAGATGGTATAGATATATATATAATTACACATATATGCATAATGTGCATTGTAAAACAATATGTATATCATCTATATATAATGTATATGACATACCTGTGTTTTCTTTCTCTTTTGATATACATGTATGGAATATCCAAATTGGAATATATAGAGAATATATAGAGAGAATATTTATCAATAAATATATAGAAATACACAGACATATTTGCTTAAAGAGTTTAAGTAAGTCCTGTGCTTAACTACAAAGACTTGGATGGGGTATTTCTTAAATTTTGGGAGTGGATTTTCTCAGAGTTCTCCCCAGAACATTTTCTATTGATGTCACAACTGTCATAACACAGATACTTTAAAAGATGAATTGTCAATCTGGAGAGAGAATTAAGTAACGTGCCTTCTTTGGCTTTGTCTATGCAAAGGGAAAAAGACTTCAGCTTTTATCTTGAGTTGCTTTACTAAAAATAGCCTAATGATTTAAAATAGATTACACCCTGCTGACTACACTGTTTTGTTTTACTGGTTAGTTAGAGTTAAGAGTACAAGTTGATATCCCCCGTGGCAGGAGTGTTGGAACTAAGTGATCTTTAATGTCCCTTTCAAACGAAACCATTCTACGATTCTATGAATTAAGAATTGACCCAGTTAATTACAGTGAAAACCCAGCCAGTGTTCAGGACCTGCACAGACTAGATATGACCTCACTACACCAACACTGAAAGCCTTTTGCACCCTTCCTACTTTATATGCACCTATGCCATGCAAGCTTTTACTTGTCAGTAGTCATTCGTATATCTCAAGCATGCAGGCTTTAAGTTTGAATGCTCAAATAATGGAAGTTACACAGAGAACTGAAAGCAAGTCCATAGAAATGCTCCTCTTTCATTCACTGTCTCTCACTCCCAGCTCTCCTTCCATACGGGATCACTAGCTTGGAAACAATCTGAAAACCCAGGAGATTTTCACTCTCAGCAGGCCAGAGCACAGACAAACACTCACACAGGCCTTACTCTTGAACTTGCTTTTTTCATTCCTACTGATGGAGGCCAACCATTATGTCTGATAATAAGCTACCTTCTTCTAAGCTACCTTTATATAGCAATAAAAGTAGATCTGGATTCTTTCCCCATTCTCAGTCACACACACATGCTTTTGTTGGCATCTGTGCTTTCTAGAATATGTGCAGACTTCTTCCACATGGGTAACTCAGGATTCCTTGAGTATCACAGGCCTGCATGAGGAAACTAGTAGGAAGAAGAATGTTGTCAGCAAACTTCAATTCATAAGCTACTTGTGATATTGAGGGATTCAGAAATCAAAAAGGGTTGATAAGCGCTGGCCTGCACTCTCCACTTTCTGTGAGGATTTGGTTTCATTAGCACCATAAAAAATAAACCAGCTAACCATTTTCACTACACTTAGCTGTTTCAAGGCTTTCCCTGAAAGATTCCTTCATACTTAACCCAAGTTCCCTCTCCTAGAAAGTGACTATCACTCCTCCAAACATGCCATGACAAGCCAGGGGAGTCAATACCTGTCCCTGCTGGGTTCTGATCACTGCCAGCAGGAGAGGTGACTAGAATAATTCTACGTCAACAGTCATGGGCTGGTCACAAGAAGTCTAGGATCTGATGAGTTTACAGGCTGATCAAGAGGGTGGTGGAGTCTCCTTCTATGGAGACATGCAGAACCTGTGTCCACACGCTCCTGTGTAACCTGCTGTAGGTGGTCCTGCCTTGGCAGGGGGGTTGGACTAGATGATCTCCAGAGGTCCCTTACAGCCCTATAACAATTCTGTCATTCTGTGAGTTTTTCAAAATCACATGTTTAATGCGGACTGACTCTGGTCATGTGTCAATTCAGGCAAATCTGAGTTGTGGTGGAACAAACTCCTTAGACTACAACATCAACTGCTTGATGAGTCCCACCATCATAAGGAGCACCCCATGACCCAGCACCAGTCTTGGTGCTACACACTACTTTGCAGGACTAAAGACTGAGACAGCTTGCAGGTTGCAGATTTTACTTCAGTATATGCAATAGTCTTCTAGCAGGAGAGCCTGAAACAGCATCTAATTAGCTGTTTTCCACATCTAATATCCTGAAAGCTCATTTCACATCCTTGAAATTGAAAAAGATCTATTTATTCCATTTCCAGAAGAAACATTAGAATGCTGTCTCCATAACCTGCTATATTGCCTCATAATCCATTGCAAACACTGGATGGATAACTAAGCTGCTTGTAACAAGGAAAACAATCAAATCTTACACACTAATCTACCCAGCAAACTCTCAAGAAACGTGGCACAAATGTAATTATCCACAAATATGCCTTCAGCTATTTCTTTCATTTACTTTTCAACTATAAAATAAAATGAATTGTGACAATACTGAAAAAAAGAAAACACTGCTTATTCCAATGGGCCAAAAGCCTAAAGCTTTTTTTGTGACCTTCGAACACAGGCTAAACAGACTAGTCTTTCCTAAAAGTGTCCAAGGAAGAGCAAAAGCTGGTGGGATGGACATGGGGTAAAAAAGGACTCATGCTTTATTCTCAGAATGTCTCTGTCCCCTAGATGACACAGAGACTGCTTGTCACATTCTGGAAAAATATTCAGCATGAATGGAGCCTCTAACTGGCATTTCATGTCTTAAGTGTTATCTTCCGCCCCTGCTGACTTGGCCCACATCCAACAGGAATTACAGGACTGTACTGAAGAAGGAATATACTCGTGAAAATGCTGCAGTTTTCAGGGGCTAAACTGCAGCATTTGGAAAATGACTAAAGTAAGTTTGGAACAGAATCACAGTGCCCCATAACATGCTAGAAGCAGTATTTTGCCTCAGGCAGGATCATTACCTCCCACTGTTCAAATGATTATTCAAGCTGTGACAATCTTCATGCTACTCTGATCCTAAGCTATTACACCAGTCTCTCCAATGAGGCAGAACGGCCCCTAATTAAAGAGGACCAAAATGGGCAGGAATTTCATGGATATTGACATTCATGTGGAGCATTATCTTAATCTTTATGTGACAGGAAGAGTCATTTAGTCTGACTAGACTCCACAAAGCAGCCAGCCAGCTAGACAAAACATATGGGTGCTTAGATGTACGGAGGTCAGATTTAACTCCTTACAAGTACCAATTTTGAAAGCCAAGACTTGAAGTGGCCATTCTTCCCCCTCTGTATTTAAGTGAGGTCTGAGCAAGTAAAAGACAGGGTCTCATCTTCCTCTAGGGAAGTCAATTCAGACTTCTGCTCTGCAAGGTGAGAGAAAATGACACCATAACTGACCTGAAGAAAGGAGGCAGTCTACTTCTCAATAAAAACTCTTCAGTCACTGCCAGGGCCACATTACTCAAGAGGGTGGCTCTGAGCCTTTCTTTTGGTCACTCTGATGCTTCCCAGCAGATTCTCGCTTCACAAGGCAGCTGAAAAGATGGCAATATTGGGGGAGTGGGCATTGCATAAACCCAGGAGAAGAAAGGAAGGTAGTATTGGCATGCAGGAGATAGCCTTAACCTGACCTTGCCTCCTTTTATTTACTTCCTAGACTTTTTTTCTGCTGAATAAAATGTCAAGTAGAGGCTCCTCTGGGATCATCAACTCAGCAACTACAGTTTGTTGCTTTCTGTGGTATCAGGACCAAGCACCTCCCAGAGCCCTGAGCATTGTCCTGGTTTTGCAACCTCACTATCTTAGTATATACCAGTGTCCAGCTGTGGTCTGGGGAGACAGGCTGCTGTGAGAAGTTTGCCTCAGCACCCCTCCAGGGATGGAATGATCCAAAGAGAATTAGTTGTTTGTGAAGCCTGTTATAGCACAGTGGACTGATGAAAACTTCTTGGTATCTATCCATGTTGAGGGACAGACCTTTGTGATACTGCTGGTGTGATGCAATATTCCCATTGCCTAGAATGACCTTACTGCATCAGGATATTATTGGCCTTTCTGTTAGTTCTGTCTGTCTCCTGAACTAGTGTCTAGGCACAAATGTCCTGGACATTGCTTTTCTCATCTGCATGTTTCTGACGTCACAACACAAAACTCCATGAAATTTTGGTCTAACTTTCCTAGATTGGTAAGAATAATTTAAAACCACTGGTTCTTGTGATATTACTGGCTAATCTCAGTTTGATGGCCATCTGCAAAAGACCTGAATTCTTGAGAGTCTTGTAATTACTTGCTTTACCAACATGCTAGCATAATGCTAATGCAGTACCAGGCCTTTATGGAATTACCTCAATGTGACAGTCTTGTGGCTCCATCACCTCTTCAGACACAAGAGGCACGATCCCTTCAGTCCTCTTAGCAGTGACCAAAGGGCTGTGCAAGACAGAAATACTGTCTTTTACTCTTTCCTATCCATACATGCACAATGAGGTATCACTATCTGACTGTTTTACCCAACTGAAATGTTCAACTACTTTATTTTTAAGGACAGAATTTTTCTCTAATTAGTCTATGAACAACAAAATAGTTTCTCATTAAAAATGCTGCAGGGTGAGATGATACTTATTTTATAGCAAGGACTACATCAGTACATTTGTTCTTGCTTCTTCACTCCATAATGAACTCAGACATTAAAGGGCCACCTTCCAAAGTCAAAGGCTGACTGTTGTGCTTGAGTGTTAGTAGGCAGGCACTCAGCACTGTGGGAGGTTATGGGTTTATACAAGGGTGCTCATTTTCCATGGTCAGTTATTTGAAGGTGGTAGGCACTGGAGAAGTGCTAACATCCACACAGCAACCATCTCTGAAACTGAAGAGCAAACCCTGGAGCTCAGCAGTCTCCTGCAACTTCAAAAGCACAGTGTGAAGAGAAATAAAGGTTATCATTAGTGATCAGATTAAATGTAACAGCTATTTTTATCTGAACTGCACCAACTGGCCCCTCAATATCACTCAAAGCAAGCCAGAAAAGAATTAGCATCTTTCAATCCAACTGTAAATTACAATTTGGTATAAAGAAGACTTCATTAGGCAACAAGAATCCTTTCTTCTTCAAATTTACCTTTACTTTTGCAATGCAGTGGTTTTATCTCAAATTTAAAATATTAGTTTTGCTGTAGAAAATAGTGGTTGTTCTTGTATGATTTTAAAAATGTTATTTCAGCATGAGGCATTTGAAGCGACTGATTAATCATTTTTTTCCTGGTTGTAATAATGCTGGAGAGCAGCAATACTATTTCTGATATTAGATAAATAAAGTAGCACAAAATCATGTATGGGGTAATATAATGAAACTGAAAGGAACAGTAACAAAACTCACTTTACAAAAATTGTATTTTCAAATAGTTTGTATCTAACTACAAATGGATTGATTTTGTTCAACAATTAATACAGAGACAAATACTGCTTTTTCTTAAAATGCTAATATTATTTAAGCAATCATTCCCCATCTTCAAAATAATTAATATATCACAGACTTCTAAATGGTTTACAAATGCATAACTGATGCATAGATAGGTACATAATTGCTTATTAGGATCTATGAGGTGTTCTGGGCATGAAACTAGAGGCTTCTTGCGATAATTCACATCCCCAAATGGAGATCAAACTTTGCTGAAGTTTAACTGGGAACATAAACAAATTCAAATGACCAACTTAGCTTTACCATCTTATCTCTTAACAGCTAAAGCTGCGTCTGAAGAGTGATAGGCTGACTGGCAAATGCAATGGAAGCTTCTGGGAGCTAAAAGAAAACGGTGTTCGGGACCAAGTGCTGGCACACTAGGTCCCTCAGTCACTGTAGAATGATACCACATCAGCAGGGCTAACACACAGCCTTAAGTACTCTGCTCCAAGAGAGAGTGCCATGATCCTCCTCGTAAATTCACTCCAAAGTTATGGGAGTCTTTCTGCAGCTGCAAGGCTACGAACCCCAATGTCCCAGCCAAGTTTTAAATGAGAATTGTTACGATGTGTTTTTAATTTCCTGTACAATTTCCAGTTCTCACTTCCTCGGTAAATACTGTGCCTTTAAACAGCTTTGCTGTTCTACCGTGGAAAGAACTGCATTTCAGCAGTGCATGAAGCAAGCTCCCCTCTTGGCTTGCTAGTCAACTGCTTGATTAATATATGATCAGTTACTTCCCTATTATGGTAGCATTCAGGCACTCCAAGTCATAGCTGGGAACCCTAATGTGGTTACAAATGCAGAACAATAAATTCTCCCCCTCCACTGCCCCTCAGTACTGTGACCTTTGCAAAAGTGACTTCAGCAATACAGTTTAAAATAACTACAGAAGAACCTCCTCAAGGCTACCTTCTAGGCTACGGCTACACCAGCACACTACCCAAGGCCACGGTAGACCTCAGGCACTATTCACAGCTTCTCTGGAGCATGTAATAGTCAGCACAGCCACTGGCATGGCTGGGACTGCTCCAGCTAGCCCTCTGCCAGGTACTGCCTGGCTATTGTGGTTGCATAGCCTGGCAGGGACTCTACCTTGCAGGCAGGGTGGATGAGAAAACCCTAGGTTTTTGCATGAAAGAACTTTTAGTCTTATTGATTCAAGCCATTTCTAATGCAGATGTAGCCTCTAGCACTTCAAAACTCTTCATAGCTCTAGACTGCTAGGGAGCTGACTGAAAATGAGTTGGCATTTGCTCTAATTGTGTGATAACCAGCAGTACCTGAGAGCCCTTGTAAGGAAAATGGAAAAAAGAGGTGTTCATCTTCCATTGTGGTACTGCTTCCCTTTTGTGCTGCATAACGGCCTCGCTTTCCAGGAATGCTCCTCCCCACCCCGTCCTTTGCAATTTATAAGAGTAGCTAGGGAATAAGCCCAGATAAATGGCAGTGATCACAATATGCCACACAGAAGTAGCAGAAAAGTGGGCTCAAATCCACGCACTGCCAAAGTGAGATGATCTGGAGAAGGTGGCATAGGTTACAGAGGAAAACCTGTCAATCAAAAAAAGCAGAGAAGTCAATCAAAAGAATTGTGGTATGGAGTCAGAAGGTGTTTCTCTTCACACACAAAATGAAGAAAATGAAGAGTGAGATACTGCCCTGCTCATCTTCAAAGTGGAAAATAAGTGCAGTTTCTAGACGCCATTGTACACCAACAGAGCTCTGTTAGCAACTAATGAGAGCGCTATTTTAAGTTTTCACAGTAACTTTAATAAAAACTGTTATATGAGAGCTTGGAAAGCTTCATCGTGAGAAGAGAGTCTCCTCTTGCAAAATCCACCACCAGGTTCTAATTACAAAGTATTTAACCACACTCAGAGCAGCGGACAGTATAAGGTACATGCACTGAGCTTTGCCATTCAACATTACACTCTGAAGCAAGGCACTTGTATTTTCAGTATCTTCTATGCCTTCTCCCATGGCATCCAAGAAAGTTCTCTGTAAGAAGCATTTACTTTACTACATAAATGCAAGAAACAAACAACTTCTTATATTCAAACACTGCAACCTTTATTTGCATGCAAATAGGCACTGTTCTGTGCTGGTAATAGATTAATTACTTTGGCACAATACCTCTATGAAAAAGCCAGTGCTTCAATACAGATATATATCATGGTTTTTAATATCTTGCAATACATGCCAGTTTGGGTGTGCTTGTGGAGACGATTCTGAAAGCCTTACAGACAGAAGTGGAGCTTGTAAGGTTAAAAATGCTCAAGGAAGCATCTGGAGTCCTTTGGAGACATAATAAAATTGTCACAGGGTACCCGATCCAGCCTAGAGGCTGAAATGAACAATCGTGTTCTATGAAATTCTTCTGGGAATGTATTTGGCAAAAGGAAGTTTGCCACCCCTCCACAAAACCAAACAAATCCCATCAGCTGAGCCCCAGAGATGTGATGGATATAAAACCTAGGCTTCTAGGGCAGCTCCAAGGTAGTTCAGTCACACTCTGAGCAGAGATCAGCATAATCTGATGGACATCATATACTGAGACTCAGCCCCCTAGAAGATTTTACATGCTCCTGCATCAATTTGCTTTATAACTTGTGCATCAGTATCCACAAGTGCACCCAGATGCAGTGCTGGATTGATGCAATCCGGCCAGTAGTCTTACTGTATGTTCTTTATACAGAAATTCTCTCACAAAAGATACAAAATTTTCATGTCTCTGACTCCCGAAAGCAGATGGAGATTTCATAAAGCAAAGAAATTCTGTTGCAGGAGGGTTCCAGGAAATTTCCGCTGTTTTCTTTTGCTTGGGCTGTTATCCGAACATGCTTGGGCTGCTATCTGAACATGCTTGGGCTGCTATCTGAACAGAATCATTAATTTGAGTTTACCATGCGTCCACTGAAGACAAAAAGCCACATGGTATATCTATTTCCCCTGCAGGCTGGTTTGCCTGACTTTCTTAGGAAGAAAGGAGCACCACAGGAGA
The DNA here is from genome assembly GCA_026283785.1 of Coracopsis vasa. Lineage (NCBI taxonomy): Eukaryota > Metazoa > Chordata > Aves > Psittaciformes > Psittacidae > Coracopsis > Coracopsis vasa. Next base: position 55,332 of record JANHGB010054071.1, read on the forward strand.
ATGCATGTTAGCACTGAAATAGCAGTAAGGGGGGAGACAAATGAAGATCCTGTGGCAATACGGCTCTGAAAGAGGATGAGAAGGAACAATGTCCTTGAGGGTGTTAGTGTATTCCAGGCTCTCTTGCCCAGCAGCCATTTGGAAAGCCATGTTACATGCTGTGCAGATGCTCATTAGGCTGAACATTTAAAAACTGGATTCTAGACAAAAAAGCAATTCCTGAGACAAATTCATTTAACCGGAGAATCACAGAATCATAGAATCACTTAGATTGAAAAAGATCTTTAAGATCATCAAGTCCAACAGTAAAAAGAAAACTACTAGCATGTGTTTGCATCAGAGCTCATCAGCAGCTTGCTTTAGAAAGAAATCAATGGAGAAAAATAGACACTCTGAGGAGATGCAATTCATCTGACCTACTTTAGGCAGACATTTTAGGATAGCATGAATCTCACCCTAGAGTCCCCTTCCTATACAAGCTAGTTCTCTATTAGCTATAAAGGGAGCCCAGGGTGACTACTTCAGATATAGATCACAGAATCATAGAATGGTTTGTGTTGGAAGGGATCTTAAAGCTCATCTAGTTCCAACCCCTCTGCCGTGGGCAGGGACACCTTCGACTCCCATCCAACCTGGCCTTGGAAACTTCCAGGGATGGGGCATTCACACTGTATCTGTGCTTGGGATTGCCCTGACACATGTGCAGGACCTTGCACTCAGCCTTGTTGAACATCATGAGGTTTGCACTGGCCCATCTCTCAAGGCATCTGTCAAAGTCTGTCTGGATGGTATCTATTCCCTCCAGCTTGTCAACCACACCACAAAGCTTGGTGTCCGCAAACTTGCTGAGGGTGCATTCTATCCCACTGTCAATGATACTGATAAGTATCCAAATGAATAACGTTCCCTGAGCCTGAGTGGTGCCTAAAGTACACGTTGTAGAATTTCATATGAAAACACCTGCTATTTCATGTTAAATTCTTTTTCATCAAATAAATTATTTAGCCCTTACGAAAGGTACTATATTGACGTGGTAGCAGCTAGAATGTCTTATTTGCTTCAGGAAGGAAGAAAATAAAATAGAGACATACCTTCTTACACTATTCCATCTGTGTGCTTCTATCCCATTGCTAGCAAAGAGAGAACACCTTTAACAGAGGGTCAAAATGAACATTCACTCCCTCTGCTGAGATTGCCGGTGAAGCTGCCAGTTGTGCAGCTGATCTGGATCCTCTCATGCCCCCTCAGGAGCTGACTGAACAGCCTGCATACATTTCTCTTTTTATAGACATACGGTTGAACAGACAAAAAACCTGTATCAGCACCTCTTACCATCCTTTCAATTTATTTCAAGGATAGTGAAGTTTTGTGCTTGTATGTTTGTCTGCATACTATGGAGAGACTATTTCATGCTCAAAAGCCTATTTTTTTTTCAAGTGTACATCAGTAATATTTCTTATATTTCCCAAAAGAGATTACAGTTACCAGCACAGAAACCATTATCAATATATGAACCAGCAGCCAAATGACAGTTGCTGAGAAAACTACAACTGAATTTGTAAACTACTGTAAACACCAAGTCTCTGCTCTGCTATTTAGCTATAAGGAGTCAAGTGATCGCTGCTGCCATTCTGCTGAAGAGTGGAGATGCTCAAAAGAACCTTGCTGTACCTAGCATGTGTCAAAGGCAGCCATTACTTGACGGTAGGACTGAGACTTCATGAAGGAGAAGAAATAAAATGGGTGAGTCAGATGTACTGCCTGTGCTGGACAAGACAATTACCTTTTAAAAGGTATTGCTACCCGTGCTTCTCACTGCTGATCCAAAGCAAGGATCATTGACATGAGATTATAGTCTGCATGAACTGCACAGAAAAACATAATTTTTCTCCTAGTACAGTTCCCCAACATGAGTCCCCTTTTCTTCCTTCCTGGGTCCTGTGCAGGTAAGGAGGAGACATGGCTTCTGCACTGAAATCTCAGTTGATGTGCACTCAACAGCAAATTCTGATTTTGCAGGACAAGTGCACACATGTGTTCTTTAAGTGCCGAAGCGCACAAGTTACTGCTGCATCATTCATTAATGGAAGAAACACAACACCCTCCCCCATCCATCTCTGTCTTCTTTTTTTAATTTCCCCTCTCCTATTGTAGAAACTGAAGCTAAGATTAATATAAGTATTGGCTCTGACACAGCACGTGAATATAGCTCTGCTCTTCCACAAATTTCCTCTCATGGAGTAATGGGAAAGACCTTATTGGAACATAGGACAATTTACTGTTTAGTATAAGGGAGTGAAAAATGGCAATGAATAGATTCTCTTTAAAAGAGTGAGGAATGAATCCAGAAGGGCAAAGTGTCCTTCTCAGCAGTTTGCTCATTACTTATAGACAGCTAGTGTACTGTGAAGCTAAAGCCTGGAATTCTAACAAGTCAATACCAAGGCTCTGTGGGATTTCTTGTCCCTGACTTCAGTGTCTGTATTTATTGAGTGAGGACTGATGGTATAGGTTAATGTAATTTTCCAAGTCTTTTCAAAGTAGCAGAGATTAATGAGCAAGGTCAGGCACCAAAGGCACTAGACAGTACTTCAAATCCTGCTTCCACTGGTTTTTTTCCTTTTCCCCATCTCATAAAAAAATAAAATTCCAAATCTTCTAGGTTCCAGGCACTGACTCGGCAACATCCTCGTTTGAACTTGATGCTATTTCATATAAATGATGGAGGTGCTGTTCTCCCATCAGAATGCAGTTATATGTTCTGACAAGCACCTGATTAAAGTATAGATCATTAAGGCTGGCCTGTATTGGGTTTATTCTCAAGTGTGCAGCAAGGAGAAGGAGCATCCACCTTTTTACATGTATTGATTAATCACACCTACACTTTTTCTTTTTTTTTTTCTGATTTTTTGGATGTTGACAAAAAAAGCATGGTTTTCCAAAAAAGTCCTAGTGAAAGGTGGAAAAAGCAGGCCCATATTCCTAGCTTTTTATCAGAAGGTTATGGAGCAGGGAAGGGAAAATGGTCTCATTACCCTGACAGATGGTGCACTTAACAGACCCACGCAGTAGTACACTGAGGACACAGAGAAAGGTTGCTCATGCTTGAAGTGCGGTGTATTTCTGAGCTGCCAATGGAAGTGATGGCTATGAAGCATTGCACCAGCCCACCACTCAAGCTGCCTTCCAGCCCTCAGAGCTGTAACGAATTACTTTTGCCACCTGGAGCATTCCTGACCTCCTCCTCCTCCTCCTCTGGAAGACTGTCCTCTTTTTCTCACTTCCCATCCTGGTCCAGCATCACCTCCTTGGCTTAGTAGCGTTCATGCATGACCACCCCTACTAAAGCATTCTTAGTGCAGCCCATTCACCTTTGCAATATACATGGCCTCAAGACAGAGGAATAAGAGAGCAGGAAAGCAGTGGTGATCCATATGCATCATGTTGTCCTGGATGTCTGTGACTGGCTTTGTCTCCCCACAGATCTCTGCCTTGTGATGAAAAGACTTACAGAGACAGTGGAATAGAGAAATGGCATAAAGCTGAGCAGGGATTTTGACAGGTGGTCACTACACACGTTCATTCATTTTTCCGCTAGTTTTTTGTTTGGTTTGGGTTTTTAATTAAAAAATTAGGAGTAGGTGTTGAGCCTTCATCTCAAGCACAATTACAAAAAAACCACCACACAGCTTCCAGGCAATGAATCAGGAAGAGCTAGCACAGTAAAGCTCAGCAAGATTCTGAAACAAATTCTTTGCTACAAATTGATAGTAAATATTTTGTATCCTTGCAAATTTACAATATCTCCCTGAAACTAAAAGATGTTGTGAGTGGTTTGCTTTTAAATACGAAATGGTTTAAATGCAAAAAAATGTAAAAACACTTTAAAACAAACAAAACAACAAATAAGCTTTATTAATGTGAGGTTGTCTAGAAGAAAAGAAGGGTCCCTATTAATTCTATCTTTGTTTTCACTTCACTAAGTTTTCATCTGGTGCTTTTTAACAATGGCTATTTAAAAACAATTTTATCAGGAAGGGTGAGCATTGATTTAGCTAAGTGCTGCAATTGCAATTAGGGAGTTATTAAGCCCAGTGCCAGATAGTCTATTTGATATGAAAATCCAACTGAGGCCAGGGAATAAAGGTTTCCCTCCCACTTCAGTTGTATGTTTATTTCACATATAAACTATCTAAAAAAAATATTAAGGTTGCCAAGTCAAGCATGAAAAAGTACATGATGAACTTACAGTGATACCATTGTGCAATCAATTCAGTTAATTTTGCATAGACAACTTTAATTCCAGAAAATCCTGTTTCAAATTCTTGACAGTGCAACTTTCAGTCTTAGGAGCACGCTGTGTTTCCTTGATTTAAAGAAAAAATTGCATTCTGCTGAAACATATGGATACCCACATGAGTCCTCAGCACAACTGCTTGGAACTGTTATATCCACCACATAGGCATCGAGTTTTAATGAAGTAACTGATAGCGGTAGTAGGCTGGTGTCCTCTACTTGAATCAGCAGAAAATGGGATGAGTTGCATATTTTGTTGGTGGGTTTCATATGGCTGACAGGAAAGAAGCAATGAAACAATGAAAGGTATGGACTTGCAGGCTGGGGACCTTGATTGCTCATTGATGCCTTCAGATGTGGTGGCTATTTCTGTTCCACCTCATCTATATGAACTCTGGGCTAGCATCATCTCTTCCCCAGCCTAGATCCTCATCATGGTTCCCAGTAGAACTTAACAATTCTATTTCTTTATTTGGCTAGTTCTAGTCCTTAAAACTGTACCAGGGTATCCCCTAGCCTCAGAATTCCACCCCAGCCCTTTCCAAAACTAGCTGCCTTCTCCAGTTCTCACATCCCAGTTCATACTCCTCCCTCCCAGTCCCAGTTCCCATTCAAACGTATCAAGCCCTCCCTAATACTCTGGGCAGATGCCAGAGTATTCAGTAAGTATTCAGTAAGTTTCCTGATGAAACTTACTGAACTGCTTTGTCATTCTATCCTTTGAACTCCCTGCTCCAGTTTCTGTGACCATCTGGTTCTAAGGAAGGAGGCACATTTCCTCCTACAATTGTGATGTTCTAGGAACACAGGAAGGGCACTATCGTGCTCTTAGTTTCAGTTCCCATCCAAAAACATAGATTACAGAAGCATGTAACAGCAATTAATGAAAACTATAATTTCCTTAAGTCTTGCACAGACAGTGTTGGTTTAGTTGTTTGAGTGCTTACCATTTGGCTCAGCGATGTTGAGTTTTTATTAAAAAAAATAATTAACTGCTACACTGAACACATGCAAATGTAAGACTTGTCTTTCTAAACATTAAATACTTGGCCAATTTTGAAGACAGAAAAGTCAAATTCCAGATGGCAAATCTTACATTTCTGTTGAAAATGACAAAGGCTCAAACTGTCAAAACCAAGGCCATCAGAAATTATTTTTAATTGCTAGACATGCTAGCATTTTGTTCAAGCCTCATACTGGAATGACTTTGCTGAACCCTTCCAAAATAATTCTGCTTGAGGCAAGCAATCAACACGACAAATTTGAGCCTAAGCAATTGGATTTTGGCAAGCCTGTGTACAACCTAAAAGGGAGCTTTTACCAGTGGAGTTCAGCAGCTCTGTTAATTGGCCTTGCCACCAGTCCAGATAGTACTAAACAAGGTAAGTTTATATAATATAAGTAAAAGAATGTAAACTAAATGAAATAAAAGTTATGGATAGCTGGAAAATCTTTAAAAGGTGTCCAAACCAGACTGTGACTATTCCTTTGCTGTCGTTTTGAGATTTCCAATGATTTCTTGAAGTTTAACTTCAGAAAAAAATTAATAAATACTTGAGTCATTTATAATGATTACATGGAGGACAAAAATTAATCAAAACTCTCCCTTACACATTCTGTGTTTGAGCGTTTCTCTAGCACTTAATCCTGCTAATCATTTAAAACTTCTCTAGGAAACATTTTCGCCTGTGTGAACTTAAGCTTTGACAGGAACTTCTTAAGTCCTGTTTGGATTTACAGACATGTCGGATTGTCAATAAAGCTGATGAGAAACAGCATCTTAGATGACACACGTGGTTGACCAACCTCAGATGATTTTTCCAGCCCAAGTTTTCTAATCTAGATAGATTAATTTTTCCTTCCCCTATTACTGAGGATTAAAAGCCCCATGAGCTTTCAGGGTTAGCATCTTAGAAGAAGGACTAGAAATTTAATGTTTTTCCTCCGCATCAGGAAACACAGGCTGGGTTAGTGCAATGAAGGATTTAGGTTAGGATTGAAACCCCTAACTGACACCACAAGCTTTGGTATAGGCAGAATGGGCAGTATATAGCACTCCTCAGAACTAGTCCCTGCTGCACTAAAATCCACCTCATTTTCTTCACGGCTCAAATTTTAGACCTGAATGAAAACAGAACCAATTAAATATTTTTTTCTTCTCTTTTACTTAGGAAATAAAATATTTACTCCTTCCTTCTGTCCCAAGCTAATAAGGCAGAAGGAACAATTAAGCCTACTTGTTTCTAATCACGCTATTTTAAAGATTGCTTTGTCTGTTTCTTAGATGCGGTGCGCTTCCTCCAGATATTTATTTGCTGCCTACTCACCTGGCCCTTGCTTTAATCTAGTCTGGGAAACAGTAAACGTTTTGTGAAACGGGAAAGAAATGAGAGACTTTAGATAAGGGTCAACCATGATTACAAATCAGAGTATTAATCAGTAACCTTCTTTTGGTGAATGTATATTCTTTACTAAAATCCCAGACTGGAACTTTGCCTGGGAAAATAAGAGGAGACAAAATCAGGCAGTTAGAGGTAGAAGTAGCGCTTGACTTAACTGTGCTGAAGAGACATGAAATTCTCTGGGGGAGGAGAAAGAATGAGAAGTGAGACAGAAACACAGCATGAAGGAGACAGTAAGAAAGCAAGTCAGAAAAGAAACTGCTTGTGGAAAAATGAAAGGAAAACTTCAGTTTTTATGAAGATTGGAAGAAAGTAAGGAATAATAAACCTGACCCATTGTAGCAGTCATCTGCCTGGCAGAGAGGACCAGTAGTTTCAAATCACTACAGAGCATCCCACTGCATCATGTGCTTCAGCCCACTTTCATGAGCACACTCACTTGCTGCCTGTGAGAGTAAGGGGTCTCATTGGCAGAAAACTGTTTACCTATACAATGAGTTGTTAAAAGCTTCTTTGGCCTTGCATAAACCAGCAGAAATCACTGGCAGAATAGCTATGGCAGTTTGCACCAACTGAGGATCTGAGTCTCTGTTTTCTGCTGTTTACCTCAATCTGTGCAACCTCTTCTGACTAGCAACAACCAGAACATATTTTTTTTTACCAAATCAATCAGACTTTCTTCTGAAACAAGCCACTGGGGGGATGGAACATCTTTTTTGGAAGTGCCTGAACTGAAAGTCAACATTGCTTTTTGTTTTCTTTTGTGGCATGCTTGGTCAAGCTTATAAAGTGTTTTGTCACATCCAGACAGCATTGCTTACAGCAACAAAAGGTATCCCTGACACTGAAAGAAAAGGCCAGCAGTTCTAAGCTGGATCACTCGCTATCTCAGCAATTATACTGAAATGTTAAGCTGTGATGAACAAAAGTGGAAGTTGTACTCAGCCTTTTGCTGCTAGGCACAAAACCTCACAAACACACAGCAGAATAGAAGCAGCTGCTCTCTATTTTAGCTTAGGTTAATTAGATGCTAGTTTCTATTCTGCAAGTTCAATCAAGAGATGTATCCCTAAATATGCTTTGTGGTACTACATAATCCTGGAGAAAACTACTTATAGGCATAGAAAATTATTGTGATACCCTAAGAGTTGCATGAAGCTTGAAACAAGGCTCAGATTTACGGCAGTCTTAAAACCTTTCCATGCCAAGTTTCAAGTAAATTTGGATTTATTTATACTTTGCAGAGTAAAACAATAACTTCCTGAGGATCTTTGCATCTCCAAAAACAACATCAGTTGTGGATGTGCTTACATTTAGGTTCATTAAAACCTGAAACTTATAACTAAATGGAGTGGGAGTTACAAGCTCCCACAGATAAACGGGGGAGAAACTACAAACAAGCACTAGTATACCTTGATGAAGCTTTGTTCACTGATCTTGTGTGTGTGTGTGCAGCATCTTCTACTGCAAGAAAAAAGAACTAATAAAAGGAAAAATGTAAGTATTCTAATTCCAAATCATTTTGGACCTCAACCAGTCCACCACATAATAAAGAAAATGCTAATGTTAACAACAGTAACATTCTTAAGATGATGAATAAAACCCAAAAATCTACACTACTTCTGCTGCATCTGAGAACAGCCTCTAGATTGCATTCTTCACAAGGTCTGCCTGTGGCATGGGAGAAATGGAGGTAATAGCTAAAAATTAAAGTTTCTTTTTGATGTTCTTCCATAATGGAATTGCTTTTAGCTGAGAGATCTCTTCCATCTCATGACTCAGTCTTCTGTTTTTTATTTATGTGGTCCCTCATTTAAAAAACATAAATACTTAAACAACAGTTGGGACACTTTTCTCTGGCATAGGGTCACAGTTTCAAAGAGATGCAACAGTCAGTGCAGACTAAGTCCATCAAACCTCCTGGACATGGGCAGAACAACTCCAAGTCTTGCACCTGGCACATGAACTGGGCCTGTTCGTCAGTGTGCTAAGAACATACAGGATCCGTATATTGTATATGGATCCTTAATATCCAGATTTCTTTCCACTGGAATCTAACAGAGCTATTTCTTTCTCTTGAATTTACAGAGAGAGGAACTTAAACTGAAGTCTTATGTTTGTCTGAGATGAGACAAAGTGGTGCTGGTGGACTGAATGATGAGTCATGACTGATCGGCAAAGCCTGTGCCTGTGCCCTCTGCTGACAGCATCAATCATCCATTGATAAAAAGGTCCAAACCCCTATATCTTACATTTGTTTCTTACTTTCTTGGATGAAAGAAACCCAGAATGATTTTTTCCCAGCTTCTCCTAGGTGGTACAATGTGTCTTTGCCTCCCAGAGGCAGACCTCACCAGAGATACAGAGAGCTCAGTTATGAATAGATTGATTGTAAAAGCCACTGAGAAATTTTTGCTAGTGAAAAATACAGCTGTCTGCTTTATGAACAAAATCATTAGATGAGATGATAATACAGCTGTGCTTTGCACTGTCTGCTAGTAATTAGTCTGCTCGCTTGCTAGACCAAGAGGTAGCTGCTTCAGGATGCCAAACAGCCTTGAGTCCAGCTGCCTCAGCTCTGTCTAGACATCCTCCCCTATGTGGGTTCTGGCCCCTGGTTATTTGAGGTAAAAAGAAGGGGAGTATCTGATTCCAATCTGTGCTGATGAACAGCCATTTGTATAAGCCAGGATGAGGGTATAAGCACTCCCATCATACCCCAAGATAGGGCCAAAATGTTACCGAGGTCTGATATTACATATTATTTTCTCAAAGTTACCACACCTGATAACCCACATTCAACTCAGTGAAATCAGTCTAAGGCCAGAAGAATAAACATATCTTCAAGCTTTATTAATCCCTTCCTTCCTACCTTTCTGCTTAGCTGTACCATATCTGCCACAAATCAGAGAATCCAGATCAGAATTTTCTCCATAGTTAATTCTTGCTTCCTCTCAGAAACTTGGGTCAGAAGATCTCTGCAGTGTCTTATAGGGACCTCAGCCCCACATTCTTTAGGTACTACCCATCCCAATGTTAATAAAATTATTTTATGAACACTGAAATAGAAAATTATTAGTAAAAATCATTTACATACAGCATGGTTTGGCTAGAGAAAACAGTGCCTATATAAAGCAGGAAGAGTGAAGAAAACAAGCCCTTAAAAAAACCTACGAAAGGAAAAGAAAAAACTGATGAAGGCTAATCTAAGCTCAAACTACAGAATGCTCAAGTCACAATGCATTGAAAGTTAATGCACCACCACTGTGCAATGAAACTAAAGATATCCAGGTGAGGTACTCTGTCCTACAAATTGTGTTTGAAAGAGTCGTTGCAACACATTCTCAGAATATAGCACTTCTGGGGAACCTATGCAAGTAGAAAGGACATAGAGTGAAAATGCCATTAGCAATCCAAAGTCCAACTCTTAGCTGTCTACCTACCAGTATGAGATCTGTAACTTAGATTAGAAACTGTGGAGTAAGGATAGTTACTGTTAGATTAGTACACACGACGAATCTCAGCATCCTGCAATAATGTATTATTTTTCCTGGCTATCAGCCTGGATTTTAATTAGTTTATGCTAATGAATGAATTTGTACATGTCCATTTTTTGTTGGCAGCTCCTAGGGGAGCTAGAAAATTGGTCACTGCAGAGTGCCCGTGTTTCACTAAAAACTAACATATAATTAATGCTTTCCCCACCCTGAGTCAACAGCAGTCTCAGGGGGTTTTAGGTATAAATTAGAATGAAAGATGAGATACTCAGAATACAGTTAGAGTACTCATTCATCAACCGTGATTAAATAACATTACTGTGAGACCCTAGAGAAGTGCTGAAAGCCAAGTTTCAGTCTCTGGGCTACCCACAAAATGCCCAGGAGCTGCCAGAGCACCCTGCCCTAATTTCCACTGTGACTCTTGAAAAGCCTTTTCCATATCCGGTGCTATCCAGGTTTCTTCTTTTCTTGAGAATTCCTCCTTGGAAAATAGGTATTTTTCTCAGTCATTCCTATTTGTAACCCACTGTAGGCTGGGGGAAAAATGAACCAATACCAAGTGTCCTGGACCAAAGCAAATGCTTTTACCACATCCGTTATCCTAGCTCATGAAGACCTCAAGCCAGCAACTATTTGGATATTTTCACAATCAGATTTCCATAGAGAAAAATCGCTGGAAGAGCTGACATGAGGTGGCCAGGATCATACCGATCTAAATAAGGATAGAGTTGTTTGAGATTGGATTACGGAGAAATTAAATGCCCAGGTCCAAAAATGACATTCTGAAAAATCCTGTCGAGCATCCATTTAATTCTAGAGATATACAGGCTCTGTATATTTTTGATATTGCATATCTTTTATATTGTATATCTTTTATTTTAGTATTACCTACAAATTCCTCAGCCTTGACAGAGACAAGCAAATCAGAAGTCATTTTATACCAACATCAGATTAGGGTCTATAAACACCAGGCTCTCTAAAGAGCCTCATTCTGATAAGTATAATGTCACGAGAGAATACATTTCTCTCTGTTGACAAGAAGCAAAGCTTTAGGTGTCTCATGAAGATGTACATTGATACAGCCAGGCAAGAAGAATTTTACCCCTCACCTATAGACAGGGACAGAGTTTACTATTATTAATCCTAATAGCTCCTGTTCATCATAGGAACTTGAGACACACATGGGCTGAAGTCCCACTTTCAGACACCTTTCTCTTACATTGTACAGCCAACCTAGGCACTTTACATAAGGTCCTGAAATAAGCTCTGAGCACTGGGACTGAAAGTGTGGTGTTGTGCTGGTTCACGTTGTAGCATCTAATTCCTTTTTGAAGCCTTAACTGGTCACTAGTTCGGCTAAGGACCAAATTTTAATCGCGTCTGTAACACTCCCGCTGTTCTAAATTCTGGTGCCTGCTTACACAAGGGAGCTTGATAACATCAAATTACAAGCTAATTTTGGAGCATCAAGCTAAGTGCATTAAAGCAGCTGTGTGATAGAAATTAAAATCTTCAAAACTTCAGAAAAAAATGATTAATCATTTAACAAATTCCTAACAGACAAGGAACTTTAAAGTGGAAAAGTATTTTCATTTTGTTTACAAACCCAAGTTTTCTGGAAAAGAAAAATAATAGAAGTCTACTGTATGAAGTAAAGCAGATAGTGTGTACAGTCAAAAAGAAAAGTCATGTTTCCACAACAGTAAATCCTGGTAACCACTGTTGTACATTGATTGCGCTCCCCTTTCATTTTTCATTTCTACTAAATTAAGAAACATGCTGCTGAGCTACATCTACCTCTTGTAGCTTTTTAATCATCTATTGTTAGAAACATGTAGAGAAAGATCTGCAACTTATGCAAGTCAGTCCAGCTCCATTGATTTCCAGTGTAACTACACTAGCTTACATATGCCATTGAACCTACTCCTGATACAGACCCAAACCATCCTTGATAACATAGGGACAGATCCATTTGAAAGGTAACATAGGGCTTATTAGCGTTATCTGGGGACTGGCTTGACCTGGGTCCTTCATTTGAGTTCCTATCAAAAGCAAAGCAGAACTAAATATTCCTCTTTCCCAGAGTATTGAAGACAGCACATTTTCAAATGAGCGCACATTTGTGGAAGTGAGCCAGTGCGTGTGAGCTACGTGCCATGGAAAGAAGTCTCATTCTCCCTGGTGCATAGTTAGGCAGCACACTGATAATTAGACTGATTTCCAGAGAAAAGATGGCACTTGTCAAAGGCATAATTTCAGTTCTGCCTTTCCTCATTAACGCTTGACGGGAACACCAGCATAGATATGAGTCATCAAAAAGAAAAAAATACACCAGTATCACCACAGCTTTATTATTATTTTCTTAATTTACAACTGACTGTTGTTTTTTTTTTCTCCAATGACCTAGCCTGATCGTTACAGACCAGCTTCTCAAAAAGAATTAGGACTCCGTACTGGGATTGCATGGCAAGTTTCTGGTAGCTAGGAGCCTACAGAGGTGGTTTCTAGAAGCTGCTAGAAGCTTCCCCTGTATCCAATAGAGCCAATGTCAGCTAACTCCAAGACAGACCTGCCACTGGCCAAGGCTAAGCCCAGCAGCAACAGTGATAGCGGGGCGGGGGGAAGCTGTGAAACAGCAAGTGAATCTGGGGAGGGGAGCGAGAATATGTGAGAGAAAATCTCTGCAGACACCAAGGTCAGTGAAGAAGAAGGTGGTGCTCCAGGTGCCAAAGAAAGATTCCCCTACAGCCTGTGAGGACAACCATGATGAGACAGACTGTCCACCTGCAGCCATGGAGATCCATGGTGAAGCAGGTATCACCTGCAGCCCATGGAGGACCCCACACCAGAGCAGTGGGATGTCCAAGGAAGGCCATGACCCCGTGGGAAGCCTGTGCTGGAGCAGGCTCCTGGCAGGACCTGTGGCCTCACAGAGAGAGGGGCCCATGCTGGAGCAGGTTTGCTGCAGGACTTGTGATCCAGCTCACATTGGAGCAGTCAGTTTCCAAAGGACTGCACCCTGTGAAAGGGACCCGAAGCTCGAGCAGTTTGAGGAAGACTGTCTCCCATGGGAGGGACCCCACACTGGGGCAGGGGAAGGCATGAGAAGTCAAGAGCAGCAGAGACAGTAGGTGATGAACAGACTACAGTCTTCATTCCCCATCACCCTGCACTACTGGTGAGAAGGAGGTAGAAAATTCAGGAGTAGAATTAAGCTGGGGAAGAAGGGAGATGGGGGAAGGTGCTTTTAAGATTTGGTTTTATTTCTCATTATCCAACTCTGACTGGTAATAAATTAAACAAGCCACAATCAATGCAAATATATATATATATATATTAGAAAACAAGGACAAAGAAGTCAAAATCCTTGTGCGTATCCTGAAGAAGCTCAGGTGTCAAGACTTCAACAGTGCTCTTTCTACCTTTAATTTTACAGACTCCATTCTTCCAGGCAATTTCACTCCTCCTCTTTGATCTCACTGAACCTGGTTTTCCTGACAATACAGTAAGCTTTTGCCAGCAGACAAGTTTCCCAAGTTGCATGCAGGCACTGTGAGCAAAACAAAGACGCATAAATTAATCAAGTTATTCCTGTAGCAACCTGGAAAGAGATGCGTTGGGGAAAAAATTGTTATTGTGATCTCTATTTTTAAATACTTGGAAGACACTCAGTTACTATAGTGGTGAGAACCATATAAGTACCTAGGCAGATTCACTTGTAGCAGGAGTGTTAAGTGTGAAGGCTTCTCCATCTCAAAGATGCCAGCTACCTCTGGTACCTTTTCCTCTAAGGGAAGAGGGATAAATATATTTTGAAATAATTTCATATTTAGGTCCTTAAAAAGTGAATTTAAAAAGCTGACATCATTATTTTATGATTGTGCTGCCCTCCTTTGCTTTTACCCTATGGGACTTCTGCATTTAATTTGCTCTTCGGGTACTTTTTCATCAGATAGGAAACCATTCTTTTCCTCTCCAGAGCAGTCTCAGGAAGAAAAACAACCCCAAAACAAAAAGCAAAACAGCATGTGAGAAAAAACTGATTAATTAACATTATATCAACATACACAGACATCCTTCATGAGCATAATGCTATACCCTGTGTCAGTAGATGGACTTATTTGGTAGTGTTGAGAGTAGTTATAAATGATACACAAAATGAAAACTTGTGGGGAATTCCAAAGACAGGACATTAGCCAGACTACATGAGCACTACTGGCTCTGCTAATTGATTAAGCTTTTAATACAAAGCTGGGTTGTGGGGTTTGGTTTTCTTTTTTTAGAAAAGATCCTTCTGCCTAAACATTTACAATTCTCATTACCAGATGAAGTGTAGCAGTAATGCACAGTATCAAACCAGACTTGTCAGGTAACAAAAATAAGAACAGCATCTGCTGTCTTTACAACTATGACTTCAATTTAGATTAGGTATATTCATTACTTTAAACTCTACCAGAGGATCCTCTCTTTGAAACCAGATTGCTACTGCGTGTGTACAGACACGTGGGGGAAGGTGAAGTTTCAGTACAGAAGGTGTCTATCCCAAACACGCAAAAATTATTGCTTTAGAAGTTTTTGTTGCTGGATAAACATCAAAAGCTGTTAATATGAAGATTTTTGCAAGCAATCCTTCATTGTCATCACTGCCCTAAATAAATAAGTACACAGTATTCCTCTGGAGAGGACTTATACTTATCCTCTGGCCTCAAGAAATGGAAATTCACCTAGGAGAAGAAATGAAGTTCATGTATAGCTCCCCTCTCTTCCTTTCTGTATCCTCTCTAGGGAAGATCTGTTAACAATCGGAGAGTGTTGTTATTAAAGGCTAGATCTGTCTTTTGCTGAGACATGGCTTGCAGCCTGAAGAGATGAATAGACTCTCTGACAAACAGGCCAGTTTGGCCAAGGAACAGATACAGGCCAGGAGAGGACCCAAGATATATTTGGGTTGGTTATGGGTTTATGTGTTGCTGTCCCCAAGAAAGTGCCTGAATTAAAACTCACCAGATAAGGTTGCCTGTACTGTTTTTGCCATGTATAGCTATGCCTTAAGATAGCATTTGTCTAGAACTCTTTACTTTGAATTTTTCTCCTATCTCTCATCTGAAACATTCAACTACAGATTATGGTGTTGAGCTCACAAAGGATTTGTTTTACACCTTCTTCTGAGCCTGAGCGATCTATATATGAGCAAATGCAACTTAGGTAACTATGCTGTAGGTTCAAACACTTTAGTACTTAGGCTTTGTGAAGGTGTTATTTGATGGTTACATCTAGGAACATTGTTGAGACAGACTTCCTATTTTAAGAGAGAGTGAATGAGGTAAAGCAAATAATTCTCATCTCACTTTTAAATCCCCACTAGTACTAGATTCGTTGTTTGAGATAGGACACAATTTGGCTCTGGAAATAGACTGGAAGAAGAGGAGAGACTGCATTACTGACTTGGAGACTGTATTCTGTGAAACACCACTTTTAAGGGACAAGAGAATTTTAGCAAACACCATAATGAAAAGAAACAAGAGGGCGAGGTAAATTTCCTCCCAACACTCAATTTAATACCCAGGAAAACTCAGTATTAAGTAGTTTCCTATAGTACTCCCCATTCTAACTTCTGATTAGTGCTGTATGGGTCCAGTATCAGAGAGAAGCAGTCTGAAAGGATGGGGTTTGTGTTTGTTTTGGGGTTGGTTTTCTGCGTTTGGGATTTTTGTTGTTGTTGGTTTTACACTGATTCAGCAGTTGTTTGCAAGACCTATTTTATCTTTACCACAAAACATTGCTGGTATGGTAAAAGACAAAACGCATGAGGCATTGCATTGCTACAGCTCAGTCGCTGCCCTTTCCTGTAACTAAAGAAAATGACCTCTAGACCTGGGCAGATACAGCAAACCATGTTCCATGAGGTCCTTTAAGTATTTATACAAATTGGCCTCTTGTGTTCCCTCCCTTTCCAAAATTTTTTCCACAAGTTTATTTGTTGGGCTGCTCCCAAAACCAGTATATTTTTACCTAGACTTTGGAGAATATTAGTGGAAAATTAATTTGAAGTTCTTAAACAGATATTTATATTAGACCATCTTACAATAATGATCCTGGCCTCTAGCCAGGAATTAAAGCTCTATTAAGCTAAGCACTCTACATAAATAACTATAAAGATGATCATTCACTGTCAGAGCCAGCAAGGTCCTTTATTCCTGAGTGCAGTGTGCACAGAGTGCAGAATTTCACAAATTGCTTGAGTAGATGAGATGTGCAAATGGACTACTGATAACACTTCAAGATGCATATCCCTCTATTGGAAAAGCTTACTAGAGAGGTATCTCTATTCTACTATGCATGATTGTTTTACAGTTCTTTACCATTACAGTCGGTGTTTCAAAAAGCATTCTGATTTAAGTGACTTTAGGTTACTTCATTTTAGGTGTAAAGATAAGAATTTAACTCTACTATTCTTATCCTTATGTAGAGGCATCCCATGGCATACTATACAGAGAGGAGGAAATGCAGAGCATTTACTTATAGTTTTTAGATCACCCAAAAGCAGAAACCATTGACAAGACAAATGCTTATGAATGAGTAGAAACTGAAAATTGTTTCACCTCCAGTACAACTGGCCATCTTGCTGTGATTGTGTATGCCTAATCCACCATGATATGTAAATTCATGCAAACCTATTCATTTTCATTTCACTCATACCCAGGAAGTTATAGAATTCATCACATGAAAGCATGTATTTTGGTATTATAAATATTCATATTGCGAAATGATAAATCTGGTATTACAAGAAAATTATTAACAAATATCAATTAATAATCACATGTCTTACGTACTTTCAGAAGAAAGGACGAGCTCTATTAATAGGAAAAGAGGGATTCTAAATTTGAAGATAGAAATAATTGGTTCTTGTGCAATTATTTCTCTGCCAGTTGTGCTAGTCTATAAAGAGTAGATTGTATGATACCAGCTTGCAAATTACATAGAAAAAAAACCACAGGGTAATGTGAAACAGAATGAGAAGTGACAAGTGTTAACCTACAAAGGAACCGTGTGACATTGCCAAGGTAATAAGAACAGTAAGGTAGGAACATCCTGTTTTCATTTAGGATGCATTTGCAAGCACAATAGATTAGATAAAAAGTAAGTAAAAAGGAAATTACAGCTTCTTATCCCACTGACTCTATTAGACCAAGTCACATTCATATAGGGAGATGTGCATGGGGATAGTTCTTCTGTCTTCCCTTTGGATTTTCTACAGCAGAAAACAGTATTATATAATAGAGTTTACAAGTTAAGTTTATTATTGCATACACAAGTAAGCATGGCTCAGCTTTCAGGTAGACCTGATGAGGTCATAGCAGCTACAGTTACATGGCTCCTACATACAAGTTGTTTTTATATAGGTGTTTCTGTATGCACAGTATTACAGCTAATTATTAGGATTGTATTTCTTTAAAACTAGTCCTTTCACCCAGGAAAACTAGCTTATGTAATTTAGTCCCAATAATATTTTTGTTGGCATACAGTATTTATAATACTGATACAGCTTCAAGAACTACCAGGCTTGCTGCTGCATAAACCCCAAGAAGATATGGTGGCGTATATTGTACAAAATATAGTGTAGAGGAATCCTGTCTGCTAATTACCAGTGCTCTGAAAGAGAACAGGGAGCTTTGTCCACTACACCTTACCACATAGCAGTCTGGAAATCTATTCAAGAAAGCAGCTGAGGAAAGACACCTGTTGATGGATGAAGTTCCATGTAGGTACAACAGTCCATTCATCAACATGACAACCAGTACAGTCTGTGTATGAGATTTTCTCCTCCTATGATCACAGACTCCTACACTGTGGCACATCACTGCTCCACACTACTGGCTTTTCTGAAGCTCATTCTTTTCCACAGCTCATCCCCCTGAGCCAACAAGCAAGGGTGCTAGAACAAGGAACAAGGCATTGGGACTGAGCCTGAATTTTGTGTGTGATAAAACCCTCCACTAGAAGGGAAGCTAGCTAAGAGAAACCACTGCTGTGGCAGTAGGAACTAAACACAACTAAGGACATCATGCTACTACCTAATGAAGGTCAAACAAGAACATGCATTCATAAGTGTCTACCAAAACTATCACTACTATAAAAGGAATCTTCAGAGATTGAATTTCCCCAAATGCTTTGCAGTGACAGCAACACCGTACATGTCTTCAAAGAGGGAGAATGCCAACAGCTATGGTTAGTTTTATTTTCTCTGGTTTTGAACTAACCTAGAGACAGGCTCAAAACTCATTTCCTAACCCAAAAAAAAAAAAAAAACAAAACAAAAAAACAGCAAAAAAAATTGACCCATAGCAGCATCTCCACTGTGTGAATAAAAAAACCTCTGAAATCAGTCTTAACAGCAAAAATGCTCAGCTGTTTTTCAGTAGTTTTTCTTCATCCTTTAATCAAGAATAAGGACAATGACCAGACTACCTTGTCTCTGCAAACATTTTCACAGCATGATTTTTTTTGAACAAGATGAAAAGGGTTTTCATTTCTTCCTCCTCTCTCCATTTCAACAAGAAGGAAAGTTTCCTTTTGACAGGGAAACAAATACCTAACGAGGCAGCTGATAACAGCCACAAGGAAAATTTAAGGCATGGACATGTTGCAGACTTCTGGCAAAAAAAGAAAAAAAAAAAAAGAAATGAAAAAACAAAACCAAAAAGCCAACCATGTAACAAGATTTATGTTGTGTATGTAGGTTTACAGAACACCCCAGTTTTCAGAACAATCAATCACTCCTGCTTGAGTTCTAACTGCGCAGAGCTAATAAAATAAAAAAGACTATGCATTTCTGCTTCTTTGATTTAGAATTCAATCTCTGGTTCAAAGTTCTGATTCTGCTTTATTTTCATGCAAGCATAGGGATTGGGGAGATCAGAGGACACTATTCCATCTCCCCTACTGCTCCTCTATTATACATAGGTGACAGGTTTGTTGTTATAATTTCATTACAAAAAATAATTGGTATCTACTTGTCTAAGATTAACTGCACATCTGCCTGTTCATATTATACCTAAAACTATGCTACAACTAGAATCATATATATTTGTGAATTAATGATGCAGCCCTTTCTCACTCAAAATTCCCGTTGAGAAAAAAAAAAGAATTAAGAATGCTGCAGGATCAGTAAATCTAAGCTAAACTTGACAACAGGGCAATTTTATTTGGGAAGAAATTCAAGGCAAATGAGCTCAGATCATGATGTGCACAAACAGTAAAGAGAAAAACATGCTTCCCCTGCTGCCCAAATGGCTGACATAATTTTGCTTGCTTTCCTTTCCTGTTCACTTCAGAATGCAAATGACTTTGCTGTCAGGGTACATTTGTTCCCACTAATTCAAGACACTATAACAAGACAAAATATTTATTTCTTTTTTTCCACTCTAATTTGTGTTTTATCATACTGGGAACGACATCTACAGATTTCATTTACTGTAACATTATGCAAACAGCCCTTATGGGAAAGTCACCTCTCTGTATTAGGAAAAACTAGGCATAAAGAAGCTCTTAATGTTTTAAGAAATGTTGCCTCAAAGAGCCCCAAAATTTCATTCAGACCAATGTCTAAAGGCCAAAATAACTGCTTAAATCTCCCATCTCAGAAAACCCTTGGCTGTTCAGAGAAGAGACTTACATTCTTCCTGCTTTTCAGTAATTAATTGCAATTCGTTTACTTTTGTTCACCTTCCATATTCATTATAGCAACTACTAGTAATACTTAACCTAGTTTTTTGGTGTTCTTTGTTCCTCACATTATCTTGTTCTAGCCTCATTCATATCTGCACTGACTTCTGCAGAGTCCTTTGGTGTACTGTAGTACATGCTTAGAGTCTGGCATCTACTTTAGTAGATGATTTGAACATACAAATATAAAGAAAATAATCCCACTGAAGCCCTTCTAGTTTTCAAACATATTCAAAAGATAAAAAAAACCCCAAGGCCATTGCTACCTAATGTCTATCATTACAGTAAAAAATACTTTTTGTCAATTTAACTTAATAGTCGCCATCAAGAAATACAGTCTACCCTTACCATTCTCAGCAGATGTCTTCTCTTTTCCATTTGTAGCTCCGGTTCCTTGTCTCTGTTGTGGGGAAAAAAAAAAAACAAACAAAAAAAACCCCAAGTGATTAGAACAAACTTGAATGTGCATTTTTCCCCTTAGAATTATGAGCAGTTACAGTCCGATTTCTCTTCAATTCCTTGGACAGTCATGCGATGTTGCTTTGAAACACTACCAGTCAGAATAGGAATGTTTAGTAATACTTAGGTAGAGTTGTATAACTATGTGTGCAACTGTATATAATTATCACACACCAATGATGGGATATGCTTAACCAGGTTTCCAGCAGTGCAAAGGTCAGCTGGACATCTCTGCAGGTCCCTGCTATGCCTCCATTTCCATGATTCTCCTGACCTGACTCTGGCCAGAGGACTCATCTTTTTGTTTTAGCCGAAAGTGGAGGTAGAACTTTGCCATTTCAGTTCACTCTGTCCAAGGAATAGCCCCATGACTTTCCATGAAAAACTGATTTAAGTCACTCTAAGTAACATACGGCTACTCCAGTGCAGTCCAAGTAACTATCCACAGCATTAGGGTTGTATTAGTGTAGTTCAGCTACTAGGTAACTTTCAATCTTAGGAATGGTCACTTTATACAAACTATGATGCATCCCCCAGAGAAATCATCTCACTGTTGGAATTAAGGTACTTTAAGTATGGTAAACCACATTTCTTACACAAAAATATTCATATATATGTGTATTACTGAAAGACTAAAGAATAAATCCTCTAGGGTTGTACATGTAAAAAAACTAGGATTATTAAATGCAGTGAACAAATCCAGCTGCATTCAGCCAGAGGCAGCACATCCTCATGCATCAGGAAAGTTAACAGCTACAGCAGCACTGCAAGCCACAGTTGAAACCTTCTCTACTGTTGGGATTCCTGTCCATCATCTCTCACAGCAGTGGTATTTTCAGGGTATTTTGTGTATGGAGCTAATAATGATGTAAGTACGAATCCTTCATGTATACTCTTAGCTCTTATTGTAGAAGCTAGGGAAGAGAAAGATCTTCAAACCCCTTAGGAGAATACAAAAGAGCCACATATGGTCTATAGTGCATCCACATGCCAGTGTTGGGTTCTTCATGTTCTCAGTGGCAAACTTCACTGTATATCTCTCTACTGTCTCTGCCTCATCTCTCACTTTGTGCAATGAGACAAAGCATCCCTAGAGAAAGCAGCTCTGAGTCTATAACTACAGCTACAGTCCCCCCATACAATGGAAATATATTTTGTTTCTCCCTGGAACCTCAGACTTATGACTGAAGAGAAAACTTGGTCGATAACAAACATAGGGATTCTAAAGGGATAAACATCTTTTACAAAAGCATAACTTTCCAACAGCCAGAAATCAATAAATGCACCCAACAACCAGTTCTGCTGAAGATATTAACCTTTATGCCTTCCTTTAAAGTTTGGTTAATATTTCTGTATTTAAATTTCAATCCACATTTGAAAATAGATTTTAGGGTTAATTTACTGGGGCCTCCCAGAAAGCCCCAAAATACTGGAATTTTCTTGTCTATAAAAATAGTAACTATATTGCTTTTTCCTCCTCTGTTTATTTTTAAGTGCTTTTCAAGTTGTTTTATTTCATGAGTCTTTCAGGCTGTGCTTCTTAGCCTTTATGAAAGCTTCTCTTTCCTCCCTAGGCTATACCTGTCAGGTTTGGTCTACTATTGATGAAGAGCTGGAATATGAATCCACGCATTTATTTCTTGTCTCATGATCTCCCCTCAGGGAGAGGAGAAAGTTATCAAAGAAAACTAATAGAAAACTTGGCTTTGATCAATGAAGGTTTTTCTATTCATAAGGTCAAGATTTTTTTCTTTAAGTCTGAAATCACTCTAAGTATTCTACAGCCATTCATTTGATCAGTGACATACACAGACTGAAGCCTGAAAATCTGCCAAACAAGCTTCTGATAGCCTTTCCTTCAGCTATATACATATTCTGATCTAAACACTGTGCTGTCTTCCAAGTGTGTGCTGTAGATTTGAAAGTGAAAATCAGTTTCTCGTTAATAACACACTGAAGCTTATGAAAAAGCCATATACAATGTGATCATTCACCTGCAAAGCCTTTAGTTTTTTATTTCAATATATTCAGTGGAGCTACTTTTTAAAGCTACTTTTTAAAGACACTGGTATTATTAGAAGCTGGAACCTCTTGCTTCTTTCACCAACTTTCAAGATGCTACCACAGGCTACAAAACAAAGGTTAGCTTTTCAACATCATTGAGAGCACAAGAGGACTAAACATGAGGCGGATTTACTAGGAGTATTTTCAAGCAGAAGTGGACAGCCCTCCAAAAACTGGTAAAGTCCCCAAGTTATTGACAATAGTTTAAAATATGAAAGCAGTCTAACTCTGTTTCCTGTAACTTGTAGCTAGCTTCCTTTATTCAAAAGATTGCTTCTAAAATTCCCCAGCATTTTCTAAGGCGAGCACCATGAAAGCATCATTGAATAAGCCTTCCACTAGACATCAAGGAACAAACACCAGAGCCAAAATGAGCATGAGTGCAAAACCATAATGATTATACAATAAAACAGGATAAACAGTTTTGTTGCTATGTTGCATAGGAGCACACACAGTTTATGACTGCTTGCGGCTATATTAATTTTTTTATACTCTGTGGTTTTATGGAACACCAAAGGCACATCATTAAAAGCATCTCCAAAAATCAGTTACTCCGAATTTGTCAGAAGAGGAATGAAAAAGGGATACTGCTATATGCCCAAAATCCCAGTACGAAAAGAGGTTTATTTTTTCTGTTAAATTCTCAGTACTATACACAGCAGCTAGTTAACATGGTATGAAAACTATAACAAGTTAGTCCCCTAGGTATAAAAACTAAGGTCAAAAGTGAATTTGTAGCTCAGAGGACTTTTCAAGAAGAATGTTAAAGTATTGCAACAGCTTTTCTACCGACTATTCTAGCCCCTCCTTCACCCCCAAGCCTGATTTTTGCCTTTAATCTTACATTCTTGTCTTGAAATAGCCTGAACTTTTCAGTTATGCTTCCAATTAGCACCTTAGTGTTTAGGATTGCAGCCACATGGTGATTACAGACTTTTCAGGGGCACAGGGGTTGTTTTGTTTCTCCAGTGAGCCACATAAAGCCCAACATCAGGGACATGAAACTGCCAGAAAGTTCTTTGACAAACAGGCCCTTACAGTAATAACATTATTCTGCTGCTTCATCTCAGTGCAGGGCTAACAATGTACAGCGGGGCTGTATCTCAGTAAAGCAGCAGCTGCAAATTTTCAAAAGCATATTGTTTCTACATCAAAGAAAGAAAGAATATCCAAGAGCAGAATTAAAAGAATAGAAACAGTGGAAAGTTTTTGTGAAGTGAATAGCAGAAAGAGTCAGTGTAGACTTGACTCAGGATGAAAAAATAATTTAACTGACACATTTGAAACGTTATTAGGATGTTCTGTACTCACTGACAAGAGGAACAGCAGTGAAGTCTGTACATATCCTAAGCTTTTCTTAAGCTTTGCTTTGCTACTAGGTCCATCCCTAGCAAAAGGCTTTGACAAAAGGAAATACGCATTGGTACTATGCAGCACAAAAATGGCTGTGGGTCAGCCAGCTGTGTGCCAAGCAAACCTTTATTCTGCACTATCATGTGCTCTCCATACAAAATTTTCTCCATAAGAGATGTAAATTGACTCAAACCGTTTCATAAGCACCTTATTTTTTCATAGCCTTTTGCTTTGAAGAGTTCAACTGCTTTAGCCTTAAAATGAAAAAAGTACCAAGAACTACATTTTACAAATTTATAAGCTTTCTGAAGATAAAAATGTCACTGTAAATATCAGCTTAAGGACTTTCCATGTTTTCCAGGTAAGGAAAGCTTTCTAGTCAACAGCAGACCAATCAGCAATTTCTGCTGTTTTTTAGCACTAAATACTTCTTGTACAGTTCCACAAATAAGGAAAATTAAGGATGATTTTACCCAGGAACAACAAAAGAAAAATCTCTTACAGGCCAGTCTTTACTTATTGATTGATACTTGAAGATATTGAGAGGTTTACATTACTAAAGTAAGCCCCACTTGAGGCTCATTGGACTACAGGCACAGGTATATCCCAAAGCATACTTATCATGTAAGCATTAGTGCCTCAATACTCATTGCATATTTGGTTTCCCCATAGTGGAATTTTGAGGACATTACATTAGCATGCACACTTCCTATAAACTAAAGAGTAAAAACACAGGAGACTAAAGGACTACAGGACAGTATGCAGGACTACATACTTCACACAGCCTGCTTTCCTGTGTACCTCCTGTCCAGGTATATTATATTCAAATCTCTTGGTTCTAAGAACCCAGAGTTTTCCATGCTTTTTTATTATTTTTTTTTAAGCTAAGTATAAATTTTCTGTTAAAAAACAAACAAGCAAACATAAAAAAACAAACCACAAAAAAGCCTCAAGATATATATAACACTTTATAAACAAGCAGTGGGCATCAAGGGAAGCATCAGCTATTGCCAGTAGCTCAGTGTATTATGCGTACATGCCACTTGACATTAATTATGCAATGAGGTGATATCGTGAGCAAACTGAAATCAATGGGAATTTTGCAATTGCCTTTCTTTCACACTCTAGCAAAGAATACAAGCTGTACGTCAGAAACTAAATGAAGATCCAAACTATCATTAGGGGCAAGAACCAGGCAGGTGGGTGACCTGGAATGAATGGATAGTCTCTGTAGAATTCATGATTTCAATCTGACCAATTAGGTTAAACTCTTCTTTACTGGAGATTTCTGTTTCTTGATGTTTGACAACCTCTTGCCAATGTTATGTATTGACTTGAAACAACAGCATTCATCATTTCACATAGTTAAGTACAGAAAATGTTACTCTTAACCACAACACAGTAAATAATCTGGTAATAAGACATACAAAATATAATGTTTAAGATGAAAAGCAGGAAAAGCGATGCTGCTGTGACAGAATGACTTCTGTTTACTGATGCTGCAGGGATACCTGGCCTCTAAAGGAACGGGAATAGAATTTTAGCACCACTATGTTTTTTGGTATTTTACAGCAAAAAGCATGAAGATAAACAGCTGAAAGAAAAAAGTGTACTGCTGAAGAGCCACACACAAATTCTGCTGTTTCACTCATTCCCTTCTATTATAAGTCGTCTTAGAACTGGTCTGCAATACAGCCAGATTGCAAATCCCAAACCAACTTCTGTGACATCCAGATACATTTATCAACATATATTTCAGTACAAAGGAGTACACTCCTGGTTATGGCTAAGCTTAGACTTCTGGTAGAAGTAGCTTCCTGGAGGGACACAACTTTTCCCTGGCTGCTCTCACCCTAGGATCTCACTTATTTTTAGGATACGTCCTCTACTCTCATCTATGTAGCACCTTCTCTGCATGCTCCTTTATACAGACAGTTTTCTGGCTGTCCTGCATTGCCAGGCAGCATAATATTGCCAGAGCAAGAGTGCCAGGATCCCACCTTTCAATACTGGCTGTCAAACTGAAACAATCTCTGGCACTTTGACAACATCTATGATTATCTTCATGGGGCAATCACTGTTCTACTTTATTAGCTCTTGATTCTACTTAATTTCATTAAGGCTCTCCTATAGCTATTTTAATAAATTAAAACTCCACAGGTGGACTGAGATGAACTGAGAGGATTCAGACTGAAGTGGCTAAAAGTTGGCAGTGACCAACACTGCTTTTCTATGGCTTTTGTAGTTGCTGAAGGCACATTAAGTATGCACACACATACATATTATCATACTAGAAACCACATAATATTTGTCAGAAATTAGCAAGGCTGTGAACAACTACAGATGATTTTCCTTCTAGACACTGTGGATCAGTCCCTGGCTCTTGCTATTGCAATGATATGAGCAAGATCCAATACCTTTACAATTTCCTTTCATATTTCTATAAAGGATACAAGCTGAACCTCAGCATTCATATCCTTGCATCTTTGACAGTTGTTTACACTGGTGCAAATTAAATCTCAAACACTACTTTCACACACAGAAGAAAAGCACTATATTCGAGGTATAGCTGTCCATACAAGCTGCAGACTGTGTGAAAAGCAGACTATTTATAAGGTTGACTGCTTATGTACTGGTTGCTGCACTTCCCCAGGAAGGAGGGCATGCAGGTTTAGGTATTGTTTACTCAGGGTAAACTCACAACTCCCATAAAAGCAAAGGAAATTGAAGGAGTAACCTTGAAGCTGGGGCTTCTCAGAGTAGTTGAAAAACAGCATTGCAGTCCCTGCTTCCAGATTATTTTGTTTGCAATGTGGTCATTGTCCATGTAAAACACATTTATGTGTCTATAACAAATGCATACTACACCCAATGGGCAGAATGCCTTAAGAGGATTGATCACAGAATTAGGGTATTTGCTTCAATTCAGGAGGTGCGATTTGCTCACTTTCATCCAGACAGAGCTTTCAGCATGAGGAAAGTCCTCAGAATAGGCACTTCTGGGTGTACACAGAGCAAGTTCCAGCACCCAACACACTTTAAAGTTAAATAAGTAGGCACCTAATGAAAATGGGCAGAGAATCACTACCTGAGATGCAAGACCCCACTTAC
Organism: Coracopsis vasa; assembly: GCA_026283785.1. Taxonomy (NCBI): domain Eukaryota; kingdom Metazoa; phylum Chordata; class Aves; order Psittaciformes; family Psittacidae; genus Coracopsis; species Coracopsis vasa. Next base: position 82,243 of record JANHGB010054071.1, read on the forward strand.
AGTGCTGTTTTTATATATTCCAATAGTACAGAGAAGAGCTTTCCCAGTGTCCCACTTTCACCAATGATGGGCTATAATTTATAAATTCAACAGTGAGAACCTGCTGATTTTGTGCTCAGATCCAATATAATGTTCTAAACAGAATATTTACACCAGCACCAAATGTAATCAACATAATTAGCACAAACAGTAGCTTGTTTAATATTTAGGTTATTAGCATATTTTGAATTAAAACATTATTAAGCAGATATTTCTCCAAAGACATTGTAATTACTTTTTTTTTTCCAAGGCAGGGATTAATGGAATCTTTGAAGTTAATTTTGAAAGCAGCTGCAAGAATGTATTTCCCAAATCCTGTTAATTACCATGCCAGCCATGAGAAGTAATCCCTCTTTCCACAGGAAATGGAGGATTTGATCCTGCAAGGCTTATTTACTGGGTAACTCATATGTGGACAAGTAGCTATCTTCAATTCAGCAGAATCAGTCTTATGAACAGAGATGGAACCTCAGTATGGTGCTCAAATTTCTCTAAACTGCATGTTAGGTTTTGTATAGCAAAGGGCAAAGAGGGTAAAATCAACTACAGAATAAGCCTTCTCACACCACTTGCCAAAAAATTACCTCAGCTCTCCTTTGGAGATGAACGATACAACCCATATCCTAATTACACTGAAAATTGATAAAGGGAATTATCAAGGTAACCCAAAAGGAATAATTCAATTACATAAAAATTGATTAAGCTAGATGTCATAAATGAAAAATGACTGAGGTTAAGCTGGTCTCTTCCTTTTTTCTCCTATTATTTCTTATCTATTGGTAGCATCAGACTTGGCACTATCGTTCCAGAAAGGGCATTTTTAGGCAGGAAATCGGCCCTAAGAACTTCTACTTCCCAGGCTAGCCCAATCCAACCACACCTTTCCATCCCCAAGGCCTCATTTGTTTGGCTACAATTGTTTGCAAGGTCATGCAAAAAATATGAGCACTAAAATTATTCAAGTTAAAAATAACCCTTCAGCAGAGCTGTGTTGAAAACAAACATTGAAATGATCCAGCTAAAAAGAGATATGTATTTTAATTTTTTCTGTTGATCATCTCAGTAACACAGTTGATGTCTCTGATCCAGAGTCATACCAGCACGACGGAACAATCAACAGACGGTACCATGGAGAGGAGGCTCTGCAATTTTGTTATGGGAACCGAAAATCAGAGCAAGTCAGTGCTTCATACCATGAGGTATCTCTCTGTGTTGTGTGATTGCCTTTAAGCAATCTCCCGCATGAGACTGGCTCCCACTTGGCAAGGCACCTGCCTTGGACCTCTACCTTGCACACAGAAGACAAGGGCTAACA
>JANHGB010054073.1:0-21456 GCA_026283785.1 Coracopsis vasa
ATACTCTGAAGCAACAGCTCAGGAACTACAGGTGGAATTACAAGATTATATGGTGCCAAGCTTTAAGACAAGCTGGGGAAGCAAAGGAGCTTCAGCAAGGAAGCAGAGGAGAACTCCAGGTAGCTACAATTTGCCCCTTTTTGAAAACCTGGAAGGTGATAATGAGTTTCATGTTAAGGATTAGCCATGTAGTAACCTGTACAAGGAAATTTCCCATGGAATTGCGGTTTTTAACTTAACTAAAGCCCAGTGGTGCATATATTTTAATTGTTTATGTTATTGCATCTACAGAGATTGCAGTTTTTCCTTCTTTTCTTTTTTTTGAGCAAGACCTATTCACTGCCTCCTCCAGCACTTCTGTCTAAGCTGTGCTGCATGTGATATAGTGTCAGGATCTCAGAAGTTCATCAGCCATGATTCATCACCCTGTTTGGAAATTCAGCGTAGACCTTTACTTTCTTCCTCTCAGAATTTCCTCATATATTCAGAATTTAGGTTGATCCTTTCTAGATGTCAATCTCCTACACCTCTACTCATAGTTTTCAACACTTGCTAAATAGTGCTGTTGCAATCAGTGGGAATATCCATGGGTAACAACTCCAAATTTGGCTATAAGAGGGATTGTTTTGGAAAGTTGGAAGCAAAATCCTCAGCTTGACCTGAGTGTCAGCTCAGAGATAAATAAAACGAAGACTTACTTTGTTCACTATGAAGTGTCAGGTTTCTCTAGAGATAGCTGAATTAGTGTATCTTCAGAAAGGAACATCTGTAAGTTAAGAGCATAGACATTCATTTGACTTTTTTTTTATGTCTGCCTTCATGAACTGTAAGCAATATAACTTAAGACTTACTTGCAAATTGAAACATAAAAATAAAATAAATATGTAACCTCAAAACCAAGGTAATCAAACAATACCCAAGAGCAGTAGAAGTTGACCTTACCCTTGCATGACCTTTGTATGTTGCTTTATCACCTTGCAGCAAAGATTTAAAATGGCACTTGTGTGTGTATGTTTATGGGATAAAGAAGGCAGTCTTTCACTTTTGTTTGTAAAGGAACAATGAAACATAGCATTTTATGTTTTCTTTTAGGGGAAGTGGAAGATAAATTTACTGGCCTGTGCTCTCATGTTGTGCTCCCACAAGGAATAGATTGTGGAGATGTTCATGAGGAAACTGCCATGCACTTCTTTAGAAAAGCACTTGTCCTTGGAGCTCTCCACTTCAACAAGAAAATAGACATAAATTGTAATATCCTACTTGATGTTTGGCACATTTCTCTTATGCAGCCAGCCAGCTCTCATGGCCAGGATTTGAGTGACAGCCATGCCTACTACCACAACCTTTTCTCCAGCTGATTCCTAGGACATGGTGGTTCTTGCTCTCCTTAGTCAGTTGAGAGGGAGGGGTTAATTTCTTGTGTTTCCAAGTAACCGCTAAATTTCATTTAGCTTCATCATCTTTCCCCATTTCTGTCAGCAAACAGGAGGTAGTCTCTGCATATAAGGTAGCTTGTTTTAATTTTGATTCCAGAGGTGCCAAATGGACAAATTGTAATGGGAGATTTTTTGATGCTTCATTCATTAAAGGGAACCTAAATGATTGACTTAAGCACTAAATTAGATTCTGAATTCTAGATGGCAAAATTTAGGTGAAGTACAGCTCCTTCATAGGGCCTTGCAAAATAAGCCTGACTATAATCTTTAGGCAGTGAGATATATATTGCAGTAACACTGATGATGTGGGTTGATAAAACGACCTGTAGTTATGTAAATCCAACCATACAGTCACATTTCCTGGAAAAAATGTTGCCACACTCACATATACCTACTTTAAAAAAAAAAATAAAGAAAATGGCCCCAAACACAACACATTTGACTAGTATCCACAAGAGACATCAGGTAAATGTCCACCTTTAACTGTCTCCTGAGACGAACAAGACTGACAATATGGGGCATTAGAAAAATGTAACATATCAGTGGCCTCAAACTGAAATGATTTAATAGGTTCAGAAATAACTTGTTTTTGTCAAAGAAAAGCCTGAAATGAAAAGTAGATCTTTCTAGAATGTCCTGTCAGAAAGTAAAAAGATTTTCCCTGTGCACGAGCCAGGAGCTGGCGCACTCCTGTGGCATCTTTCTTTTTCTTAAGTGCTGATACTTCCATGCTCTTTGTATTGGAGAGGCACAGATGCAGGAGGAGAGAGAAGAGAAAATCAGTATGTTCTTATGTAAACTCAGTCAGACAGCAGCATAATACACAAACTAGCCAAAAAAACCCAATGAGGATTCCAGGCTTATGTTCAGAGAGTAATATGACATTTTTCAGGGTTGAAATTCAGGCCTGACTGAAATAGATCTTTTTCCCTTTATTTAAGCCCAGATGTGCAAAGGTATTTAGTTCCTAATTTTATTTTTACTGCTTGAGTCTACTGATTCTAATGGGACTTAAGAACAGTAATATCTAGTTTTAATTCTTACATGTTTTTCATTCCCAAAGCACTCCAGAAGAAAAATAGAACCATCGTTCCTAGTTTACTGTGGAATATAAAGGCACACGGAATAGAGATGACAGAGAATTTTCTATTTAAAAATTTTTCATCAGTGTAGATTTCTCTAAATGAAATTTGTCTATTCGTTGCAGAAGACGTGCTTGAAAAATGATTGTCAAGGGATCAGGGCTTTTGTCAGAGTAGCCAATAGTCTATGTTGTTTTTTAAACTGACGAATTCAGATAAGAAGCTAAGACTTTATTCACTAATATCTTACGGAATTCTAACTTGAGACATTTGTGACAAAAACATACATAATTAAACAAGCCATGCTCAGTCTGCTTTGAAAAAGGTTGAGCAAAGTGGGTATTAATAGGAGTTTTGGATTGTGATGAGTCAGCCTTAGGTTTTCTTGACTCAGTCTCTATTGGCTGTAAGAGCATCATAGAGTGAGCAGTTCAGTTGATTAGCTGTCTCAGTGGGGGCATCTGTATTTAGAAAAGATGAATCCCAGCCTAAGTTTTTTAAAATTCTTAATTGATTTTAGTTTCCTTTGCTGGAGGTTTGCTTAAGTGATTAAAATGAGTCTTGAACTTGTGTTTATCCCAACTTAATGCCCTTCAGATCAGAGTATTGTGATCAATTCATAAATATTTAGGGTTTGCAGCGCAACATTGATAAGCATTGATTTCACCATTTTGTGGGAAAAGCATGTTTCTCATTGCACAAGGTTCCATTGGGAGGGAATTTTTTCTCAGTCATCTATGTTGAAAATATAAGCTGACTTTTCCAAGACAAGCAGCAGAAAACCAGAATAATTTGTATGTCTTCAGATTCTTTGCTACATTCTTTGCTTTAGGGTAGACTGCTTCCACCACTAATTGGATACACAATATAGATATTTTACATTTTAGCCTGTAGCAACAGTGGTTTCTAGAGTACTTAGGAATACTCCAGGCCAATATGATGAATATTTAGGAATGTTCAGCTTAAAGCTATGGGATGTTCACCTGAAGGTTATTGGAAGAGCTGCAAAGTCAAACCCAACATGATTATCCTACTGATATAATGAAAAACTAAGGTAGTTCTTTTTCTTTCCTGTCCAAAGAAAAAGAAAGCATCTGCCACTGACCACTGCTAGAGACTAAATACCTAACGTGAGAGACTATTGACTCAACATCCCTTTGAAGTCAATGACAAAGTCAATGATTTCTCTATGACCAGGATTTCAATCAGTATAAAATCCTACATTCTCTCATACCTGTGAATGCATTTTAATTTGTTGAGCTGATAACAATAATCAATGAATATTGAAAGAATGCCAAACACATTTGAAATGCATATTACTAAGCATCAAGTTATTGCTATTTCTAGTCAAATACAGGCATTTGGGAATTTACTACTGCTTGTGCATCCCTAATCAATAAAGATTAGCCACAAAAAGAAAAAGAACCTACTTGCAATAACTTTGATAAAATGATAATGATTGAAAACATTTTGAAGTTCTGCAGCTGCTTTTCCGTTTCAATTACATTCAGATTAGAAATAATATTAATATTAATAATAACAAATTTACAATCATTAGCAAAGCTGAAACAAGTTTTAAAAGCTGGGCTTGGGATACGGATTTCTTTTCAAATGGACACATTTATAGCAATGTTGGGCTTGGCATTTTTATGAAGTTTTGTCTTGAGTCCAAAGCTCTTTGAAAATCAAGATATTGTTCCATTTAAAAAAAAATTACCTATTTATCAGATATTCCTGAAATATTCCTGAAACCACTGGACCACTTTATATGTACTATCTTGAACACTCAAGAGTCCTCAGGAACAGCTCCTTCCTGAATGGTAGGCATCCATATCAAAATGTACAGGAAGATTTTTTTCCTGTAAAGACTGCTTTTCTATTACAACCAGAGTGAATTCAGTCAAAAATGATGTATTAAGACTCATAGCACTAGAGTCTCCTTCAGAGTAGGGATCAGCCCCATAAGCCTATGCCCTGAGACAGCACTGCAATTAGACAGTATAATTATTGACATTATTCATGCACATCTGTTGTATGTGGACCCTGATATTCAACAACTGGTAGAGCATCTGGTGTTGGTGGTAGGGATTTGCTTTACAAAACCACAGTCCTTTTTGAGGACTGAGAACTGCCAGGAAGAGGTAGGATGGACCCGACCGAGTGAGGGAAAAATATCACTGCCAATAGGCTGGCCAACCTTCTGAGGAGAGCCTGAAACTAGAAATGATGGGGGAAGGAAATGATAATTCACAATCAACTGGGGATGTGGTAGACTGCCTGATGTGGAAGAAGAAACTGCCAAATTAATAGAACAGGATAAAAGGCAGTCCACTGCAACTGTATACGCACAAATAAAGAAGTGCCAACAGCACAGCATTACAGAGAGGAGCACTCACTTGGAAATCAGTGTGCAACAAGGAAGAGCAGAAGGAATGAGAGGTCTGTATGCAGCTGCAGGGGTATGATCCTGTCAAGATCACAGAGGGATGGATGACGGGATAGAATCATAGAATCAACTAGGTTGGAACAGATCTTTAAGATCATAAAGTCCAACCTTTTGAGTACCTTCCAGCAAAATTACCGAGATGATACCCAACCAGAAGGGACATATATATCAGATAGTTGTGCTGCCATTCAGTCAGACCTGTATAGACTGGAATAATGGGACAACAGGAACCTCATGAAGTTCAGCAAAGGGAAATATCTAAGGCCTGATCCAGCAGAGGAGAAACCATCTGCAGCTGGACAGGCTGGAAAGCAGCTTTGTAAGAAAGACCTTATAGGCTCTGGTAGAAACCAAGTTGAACATGATCCAGAAATGTGCCCTTGCAGCAGAGCAGGCCAACAGCCTCCTGGGCTGTATTAAGGAGTGACAGCAGACTGAAAAATGTGATTGTTCTCCTGTGCTCAGGAGACTGGTGTTAACAAATCTGGAGTGCTTGGTCCAGTGCTGGCTTCCTCAATAAAAGGGAGACCTAGACATACTAGAGTGAGTCCAGCACAGGGCCACAAAGATGTTTAATGGACTGGAGTACCTGTAAAGGAGAGGCTGAGAGAACCAGGACTATTCAGCCTGGGAAAGAGAAAGCTCTGGGGGTTCTTATCCATGTGTATTAATATCTAGTGGACAGGTGTAAAGCAGATGAAGCCAGAATTTTCCCAGTGGTGCTCAGTGACAGAAGACGCGATGGGCCCAACTGAGATACAAGCAATTATGTTTAAAAAGAAGAAGAAAATTGTACTGTAGAGTGGGAGTCAAACACTTCTAAACCCAGTTTCCTAGAAAGGATGTAGAGTCTCCATCCTTAAAAATATTAAAAATCCAACTGAACAACCTAATGTAGCTGATCCTTCTTGAAGCAGGGGGCCGAAATAGATGATCTCCAGAGGTCCTTGCTGACTCCAACTATTCTGTCTTTTTGTGATTCTCTGAGTTATTGAATTTGGTTAAAAAAAACCCAAACATGAATTCAAATATACTTAAAATAATTGATTGGAGTTAGACCTGTGAGTTCATGCTGGAATACCACTGCTTTGCATGTTTGTTTTCAAGAACTTAAGTAGTGGACGTTCATCAGTTTGGGAAGGTAATTAATTTTTGCAGAGATGAAGCTACATTTCTGAATATTTTTAATTGCTGAATTCCATTTATTTCAGGTTCAGTAAGGTACTTAAATACCTCTGAAGGGAAAAATCCCAGGTGCTTAAATTTGAATTTGGCTTTTTTGCTTCAGACCTCCAAATCAGGCTAAATTGCCATGTAGTTTTGACTAACAGGAGCAAAAAGAGCTGATACAATATTATGCAAATGAACCTAAAGGAATCATAAATAAGTTCCCTAATTTTAGGTGTATTCCCTCAATGGTGCTGTGTTTATGGAAATGAAACTGCCATTGGAAGTCAAATTTATTCCTACATATTTTACTTTAGGTCTATTTTTAGTAATCGATGCATCTTCTCAGAGCTCAGTCAACAATTATAAAAAAATAAACCTGCATTTAAGCATTTAACAGCACGTACTGTCTGGATCATTTTCTCCTAGAGTAATTTTTTCTAAATATAGAAATTATGAAGTCTCTTTAAATATTAAGATTATTTTTTTAAAGAGTTTGAAACAATTCTAGCATATTTCTTCGTTTAAGAACGAGGGAGAACCCATTGACTTCACTAAGATTACAGGTCTAAAATTATGGACACTATTAAACCCTACTGTGTCTATTTTTATCTGACTAGCAGAAACAATGTAAATACACATGTACTCTTGGGTAACAAATAACTATATTTACTAAGCATGTACATTTAGTCCTGGCTGCATGCCGTGATTTGTTTCTAGTGAATTCTAGAACAAAACATTGTGAACACCATTAGAGGGCTGATAAAGAGTTTAAAATAGTGCTATTATATTATAGTTTTGCGTAACATAAACTTCTTCCTAGCTCTGTCTTGAGTGAACAGTGGAGGCAGGCAGAAATGGGACCCCTCACTATATTACATACATCGAAACTTCACTGTCGAACTATATGTTGAATATTGAATTTGGCTAGTTTAAAAAGATGTGTCAGTCACTGATGTTATATTTTATAAATGAAGTCAACTACAAATTATATTTTAGAGAAGTAAAATAAGCCTAACACACAGTTGTAAAAATAGCAACCTCTAACCAAAGCTAAAGATGAAGTGATCGTGCATAAAAAAGCCAGTGGACTTTAATGATGCAGTAAAGGCAATCTAGTGTATCATTTAGAATTTAATTCTGCATATGTAGATAATCTAAAGCTGAAACATGAGGTACCTTTGCTTGTTTGAAGTGGCATTGGGGTTATAAGCAGTAGTTACTTAATGCTAATTTGTTTATAATAGGTTTGATTTGTTTCAAGATTTATCATTTAATTAATGAAGTGTATATCAGTTATATTTTAATTTTCTTTCTTAGCTGGAAATAATATCTCAATTTTCTTGAATTTGGCACTAGCTTAAACAACCCTTGAAGACTCTGCCTCCCACACCCTTCAGAATCAACCTTCCTTGAGGAAATCCTTTCTGAAATTTCCTTTTCATTTCCTGTTTTCTGAGTAATTCAAGACCAGCCTCAGCATACTGACTGCCAGAATGTAGCTCACAAGCAGCAATTCTTGTATTAAAACTAATTCTGGTGGTTTCAGGGGATTAATCCAGGTTTACACTAGAGTCAGAAAAGTTGGTTGATTGCCTAGGCTTTATGAGCATTTTGTATCCATGTTGTGTACTTTTCAACTTGCTTAATGTAATGTCTGCAAAGTACTTCAGGACCACAGATATGAGAAAGAACTTCTCCAGCAGCCAAAACTTCTGTTCTGGTAGACCTGAGGCTTGAAAATCTCTTCCCCCACTGTTTTTCCAGATCAGACAGGATGGGACATAGCCTAAGGGACAACCAGAACTCTCAACTTCGTGTTTAGATTGCCTAGAGGTGATCAACCAGCATGGTAGGAGTCAGTATTTTGCTGCCAGATAACTCAAAAATTATTCTCTAGAAGAATAACAAAAAAAAAAAAAAAAAGAAAGATCAGCTTGTCATCTACCTCTTGCTGTCTTCTGGTGCTTTTCCTGTGTGCCTACCTGGAAATGTCTGCTTATTCTGTTCAAAGGTTGAATTTGAAGTGTTCAACTTGAAAGGACAAAACTATTGAAATCAATGCAGATGAAGTTTTCAACGAAGATGAAGCTGCTTATACGTGGCTTACTGAATCTGTATTGAAGCTGTGACGTAGACTTGTCCTGATTTTCATATGGAGCTGACAGAACTCCAAATTTTTGAAAAACAGGTTACACATATTTAAGTACCTATATTTAGACTACTGTTTCTGAAACCTTGGATGAGATTTTCATTCCTGCTGTGGCAAACTTCAAATTCACTCAGAATTTTGGCTTCTAGTGACTAGTCACAGAGGGAAAGGCAGCTTTACATATGGCAATAATAATCTGGCATTCTTCTTGCATTGTGTCTAATTGACTCAATCCATCTCATGAGAAGATCAGGCCAGTCCAATAGAAAAGGCTTTTATTTGCCTTTTAAAGAAGCTGGAATCTAGCTGAATTTTCTTGTACATATGGAAAGTCATGACCTTCCTTTCTTCCTTTCTTTTTTCTCTTTTCCTTCTAAGACCAGTAGTATTTCTTTTTTGTTTATGTGAATTTTTGACTCTGGTAATATGTCCCGTATTTTATTTTCCCTATCTACTGGAAGCAGCCTTGTGATTACTTTATGAGAGTTTGTTTCACCCCACCAGCCTATGTTTTGGAGGAAAACATTTGCCTTGTCTTAGACTTCTGTCACTGCATCAAAAGAAAGACCTAGCTTCTATTTCTGCACCCTGGCAAAGGTCTATGCTCATGTCATGCAAATTTCTCTTTGCTCTACTAGGCAAAATGCTGAGCAAGATCTAAATTCTGCTTTCATGGAAAGGGATTTGTGTGTGCATTTTTGAACCTGTAAAGCCAATTGATCTAGCAGTTTCTGAAGCCTCCTGATAATCTGAAGCTACCCCCTTGTCTTTGCTACATGAACCTATTTTGCTCCTTGTTTCTGTTGTGCACATACAAGAAATAATTATATTGGCTCATTACATTCTCAGCATCTCATTCTTTAATTCTGGTGCTAATAAACACCAAAATTTATATTCCTCCTGCCATACACTGCATACCTTCAGGCGGTGGTATAGTTTATGTGCACATAGTCTTTAAATCATAGCAAGTAGACTACATATTGCCAGTTAGGTGAAGTCTAATGAGTAGTGTTATTTTTAGAAGCAGAACTATATCCTTTGATTTCTATTGTATTTTTATATTGCTGGAATAATTTTTGTTTGTCTTCTGCTCTGCAGCTGCATATCAAGCTGAATGCTTTGGGGATTTGTTATTCTGTGCAACAAAGCCTAATATTCCTTCCTGGTCAGTATATGACTGCACCTGGATCATCTACTGCATTTCTAATGTCTGTAACAGATATTTCCTGTTTTGTGACTCTTTCCATTGTTCTTTGCTTTGAACTGAACTTGCCTTCTCTAGGCAAGATGTTTAAATAATTGAAGCCTTAGACACCTATTTCTGCATAGTGACCCATTACTTGCTCTTCCTTTATTGTATGTAATGTACAAACATGGAGTTTTTCAGGAGTCTGATCTTGTAGGGTGATATCCTATTTTTAAACACAATCTGCATCAGTGCCACTACATTATTTCTTAACAGATGAAGTTAAAATGGTGCAAAGCCTTGGTGGATTCAGCTAAATTATTTTACAATGATTTTTTGTTCATTTAATTTAATTTAATTAATTAACTACACATAAGTGTGATTACAAGTGCTTTGGCGTAATTGTTGTCTCTTCCTAAGTGTTTGTACAAAAGCTAAAACAATGAAGACAGTCCTATGAATAGTAATAAATTTAAGGAAGAAGGTTCAATCATGTATTTTAACAAAATTTGTATGGTATATTTTTTGTCTTTTCCCTTGACTATAAAGCGTACAAATACATTAATAGAGAAAACATACACTGTTATATAAATCACAGTGATGTAAATCCCCAAACTGAAAAACTCAGTTCCATTGTCCCCACATCAAACAAGTGAAAAAAGCTGAATATTTTCAATCATCTCAGTCAATGATAACTTAGTAAATAAAAATACATCTAACTTAGAGAAGAATCTTACAGTGAAGTGTTGAAATTCTGTTCAGACTAACGCTTCCTAGCTCTTATTAAAACAGAAGATAAAAAATAAAATGCGCTAGAATAGTTGTGAAGAGAGAAAGTGTTTACTTGATGAAAAAGCCAGAATTAAAAAGAGAGAATATAGCTACATATAGATGTGACAAATTGAAACTACAAAGAGAATTAAAGTTTCTCTAGGTATAATCACACAAGCTGAATTCTGACAGAGGCATGTGAGACATTAAGAAGATATAATGAATTATGAGTGGTCAGGACTAAAATATTCAATTTCTTCAAAAATAGAATTCTCTCTAGTGCAGAGGTAAAAATGCTTTTAAGGGCCAGGATCTGAGTCATCCTTTTTTGCTTCTTCTTTATTTTTTTTCCCTCACACAGCTGTCAGGGATTTAAGTGGGATTTACTTGTGTGAGGAAAGATAAAAGTAGCAAGACCTAGTATTCTTAAAAATGCTCCATCCAGCTGACTTTGCCACTCTTGACTTAATTTATGAAACTTAACAAAGTTGGGAATAATGAAAAAATGCAGTTGTGTTCATTAAGCCTAAACATACCTAATAAAACACTCTGGATTGTAAGTGTTTCACTTTTTGATTAGCTGTAGTAGTCCAATACAGTGAAGTGAAATACACATAAATGATTGCTCCAAAGGTTTTTTAAGATAGTGTTATATCTTGTTCACAGACCATTGAAAGATAAGGAAAATATTCCAAACTGAACACCTGTATACATACAATTACCAAAGATTCTTTTCATTTCCTTTGATATATACAGAAAGAAAATCTTCAGAGATTGGGGAAGGAAACTATGAATGAACTTTTTTCCAACTTTAGATAAATTGCTCAAAAGCCAAACAGACCCAGTAAGTGATGAATACTTTTAATGTGGCCACTGATATATGTGGCCATTCACTACTGGAACTGACACTGTCAACCTGTTTGAAGTTTCAAATGTCCCTTCTTAGTAAAAGGCAAATTCCATTTGCCTCTAGGAAATGTAAATTACTGTAATCGAACCGGTATTGTTGATAGCATAACACAACAAATGTACCTTTAGTTATGTGTAAATGACACTTACTAGTTTCACTGGGGTCAATGAGCTTGTCATGAGCTTTGTGCTAAGCAATGTGGCTTGTGCTCAGCAATATACTTAAGTTTGCTTGCCCTGGGGAGCAGAATACATAAGATAATTATGTTGGTTTATTGGGTCATTTTAATCACACATAAAAATATCACACTTAAAGATTTCAAACTTTTCCATGCTGTCTCTTGGCACAAGAGGAATGCCCTTTTCTCCATTAAAAGCTGGGTGGCCTACATTTCAGATAGGCAATATGAAAAACCAGCTTAGAGTACAGCATCCATGTAGTTGTGTGCTGGAGTAATTTATCTTTAAAATTAAGAGAAAAATAGGGGAGGACAGAGGTCAGTGAAATGCCAGTAGAATTACAAGTCTTTGCAATTTTGCAGTTCAGCTGAATGTTGGCTTTCATCATATGTATTTTTATTGATGTCTATCCCTTACACTCTGCAGGGCTGTGGTCTCAGCCAAACCGTTGCAGAGCAGGGCACAGAGAGTAGTAAATATGGAGCATGGGCAACTCAGGCAGCAGTTAGCAACAGATTTGTCTGTACAGATTATCCCTTCTCATTCATGCACATGGTTACTTAAGTACACATAAATAGATTTCTTTTCCCCACCAGGATTCTGTCAGACTCTAACTTTCACTGTGACCCAGCATCTAAGGTACTACATATTTAGTCATGTATAAGAGAGAAGGAGACACCGTTTATCAAATCACATGATAGGTTTATGGCATTAAATAGCACCTGAGGAGGGTGCACTCGCTAAATCAGATGCTGATTGCAGGTAATACTAACCCATAAACATAGGAATTGCAAGCATCATTCTGCAGAAGAGTGAGATAGGATGCAAAGAGCAACCCTCAGACATAATATATGAAACCTGACATGTTGATATTCCCCTGTGTGTTTTCCTAATAGCTGGTCTATTTCTTTAGGCATAGTGTTATAGTTTTATTTTGTAAGTATATGCACATATTTCGGATAAAAAACAAGCATGAAGCCATTGTCTTGTGGAATCTGGTCGCACCCTAGTACACCAAGAGCAGAGGGAACATGAATGTAATAGACTTAGTCGTGAAACAGCTAGAGCAGGAGTTAGATGCTCTGGCTCACTGCAGAGAAAAATCCTTCTGACAACATTTAGCTGGTGCAGACCATCAGTTCTCAAAGACCAGGATTTTCACAACATTGAACCGGCTGAAGCATTGGCTAAGAAAATTTTTCCAAGTACAGCTTGAATGTACAGCTCCTGTGACACAACTAACAGCATCAATAGTGTTTACAGGCACTGCACTGTAAACAAGTTCCAACACTGTAAAGCGTGAAATGTATGTGTCAAGTTTATTATGCTTCCCTTGCCTCGGGCTGATTAGTGCAAATTAATATTTCACACTAATCAGCATGAGCAGTTAGCACACAATTTGGCTTTACGGAATTCAGCTGATTGCATTAAAAATGTATTTAGGCTATTTTTGCTTTGTGCAAATGGAGCAAAAATATCTGATCTGTTCCATTAAGGCGTTTTTTTGTATTTGTTCTAGTGTTAATTTCACGTTTCATATAGCAATATACTGTTGACATGGTAGCGGAGTTATGTCTATCCAATGCTGATAAAATCTGTAGTTCATACTGAATCAAAAACTTATGCTTAACATTTATTTTTTAGGTAATGACTAGTCACATTTTAAGTAATTAAAAATAGATTTTAAACCTACTTTAAAACATGCAAACAGGTAATAGGCAGACTGAAGTTTGATCATAAAACTACTTAAGAAACTCACTTCTCAGATAAAATGGTTATTCTGAATATTATGAATTGAAGTCAGTGTTTTCATTCAGCTAGATCAAACAATGCTTATATGAGTTTCCTGCTGTTAAGAAGAAACAAGAATGACCACTTGCCACACTAAAGACTAAAATTAAAGCGTACCTGTTTACTCTGACTTTCCCAAACAGCACACTTATTCTCACAGATCCTTTCCAAAACCAAAGAAAGCGACATGAAAATGTCCCCATCAATTTTTGGGAATGTATAACACAGTACAGTTTCTACGAATGTTACTAAGGAAGTTCTTACTGACTTCTGTGGAAGCTGGCTCAGGTGTAGCATTTTCAGATCTTTATTTAGCTCATAGCTCTTTCAATTGTCAGTGAAATCTTTGTGACATTGATTTCAAATGCCAGTTGGATGACACAGAAACTGTTAGATCAATTTTTTAGATACTGTATTGGATTTCCAACAAGAAGACATCTGAGTACTTTGCACTAATTAAAAACACACACACACACAAACCTTTTTCCAAATTAGGAATTAACTTTTGCAAATTAAACTCAACTTTTGTTTGGACCAGTCTGCCATCACGGCTATGGCAAATTACATCTGCATAACAAGAGGATTTATCGTCTTCTGTAGAAGGTCTGGCCAGTGATCACTCTGTGTTTTACTCAGTGCCAGACTCCAGAGCTGTTTCCTTCCTTTACTGACATCCATCTGAACTTCTTGTGAGCATTGGAGAATATCTGGATTCATAGTGGTTTAAACCAAAACCAAAATCAGGATCTCAGCTTACACACATTGATAGCCCAATGTTTAGAGTGCAGCTTCTGAGTTTGGTGATGTTTCTGAGAGACCCTCAGAAAATAAAGACTTCTGAGGTTTGTCTAAGGGCAGTATCTTCATAAGCCATAACAATGTACTATGTGGGGAGCTCTTAAATCCAGACACAAAATCTTTCTTTGGTTTGACTTTTGGTTATGAGAGAAAATTCTTAATATCTTCTTGCTGAAGTGCAAAAACCTCAAGAAAATAAGTGGGGCATTATATAATTATATATAATATTATTTATAGTTCTCTTTCTTCAGACAAATAAAAGATATCTGTATTGGACCTGTTGGAAGCCAATACAGAATCCTTCAAATCTCCTTTCCTAATGTGGACAGCTATTGTATGTTGTGAAATCACCCTGAACCATCTGCATCTCATTATGAGGTCTGCTTTGTACCACAAAAATCAAATAAATATGTTTCATTACCTAATAGTTGTTCATAATGAACATTCTACCATTATAATTTAAATTAAGTCTCTTCAATTTTTTTATTTGCTGATCCAAATCCACCATTGCTGTTCCCTCTGAGTTGCTTAGTAATACATATAGAAAATTATGTAATTAGGCTTGTCAGCACAAAGAACTTTAAATGTTTTTACACGCACTGTAATCGTGGCCCATTTGTCAACAAATGACAACTTTAATAAAAGTGCTCACATCACATGGAATGCCCACATACTCCTTTAATAAACACTGACTGAAAAATTTACTGCCACAGGAAGATGTTTTAGGACTTTAGCATGAGGAGGAGAAAAGTTCAAACATAACTGAAAACATATGTCCAGAAGAAAGAACCCAGCTCTTCACACTGTCAAGTCATAATGCTGATTTAAATTTAGGCAAGTACATATAGTGAAGTACATTAAACCCAGAAACCTGACCTCATATATGGCCAGCAAACCCAATTAGAGCTGCTTAAACTGAAACTGTGATAGGGTGCTCTGTATCCTCTGAATCCAAGCTGAATCAATATTATTTGTGCTTCATTTATTTATTGAGATGCTTACCTTTATGCAGATCTCATGCTTCTTGGAAGCATTTCTATTCTTAATGTATGTATGCCAGTGAAAAAGAGACAAGGTGCCTTCTTGTTGTGGGTTCCTCTCCATGTTTTGTGAATTCAAATATGGTCTTCTGTGGAAAGGTTTTGATTCACATTTTGGCTACAGTTTCCTATTTCATATCCTGACATACTAATCCAGATAGACACAAGCTAAACTGTGGTTAAAATGGCAGGCTTACAGAACATCATTCTGTGCAGTAAGGCTTCCTATTTAGAAAATCAGACTTCAAGCTTTCAGCAGAGACTAGGAGAGTTAAACAGCTAAATTATTTTACCTAGTAATGCAACACCCACCTGCCTTAGGTTCTTTGAAAATCCTGGCTTAATTTATTCAGCTTTAATTTGTTTAATAAATTCTCTGTTATAGCGGGGTAAGAATAATATACAAAAGAAGAATGTGAACTATGAAATTCATATGTTTCTAAATAAATGGAAAAAGAATGCAGTAAATTAAAGCTTCAGTGAGAAGACAATGAATGATTAATTAGATTACAGTAAATAACAGTATATTTGATGACCAGTTAACATGCTAATAGAATAAAAATGTACAAAAAGAAGTGTGCTTCATATTTAACCTTAGCATAATTAGAGTTAGAAAGGTTAAATTGTATTGATTAATCAATATTTTTATTTTTTTTTTTAAATATATAAATGAAGCAGAAGAATCTCAAACCCAGTAAAATTCCTTATCTTTCCCTGGATTGTGTTGGTAGCTCATCTCTAGTGTTAGAGTCCTTGGTATATCCTTCAGACAACTATTTGAGAATTTTCTAGTTTTTAACATGTAATAACATGTCCTTTGGACATTGTGAAAGCTGCACTGTGCTGTAAAGCTCATTCTGTATTTATCCACCCCCATGTAATTGAGTAAGTAAAAAGAAAACATTGTAGAGCCCTCAGGGTGTCTTCACTGCTGTGGGTGCTGGAGACCCAGCTGGTTATTGCAGAAAGGGGCATGGGAATCTTTAAACAAAGTCACTCTAGTTGTGGCCGTGCCATGGATGTTTATCAGGATGATGGCCCAGAATTAATGTGATCACTGCCAGAGCTGAAAGCCTTTTCTGCATCCTGTGCTCATCCATTTGAAGAGGATCCTGAAAGATCAGGGTGACCGATACGTATTTCACATATATGACAAACAGGGGTATATGCAGTTCTCTTCTAAGTACATTTGCTGCAAATACCTGAGTTGCACTCCTCTTCAAATTGAAACAAGGATGTCATATTTGACCCTCGCCTTCTGAGCATCATAAGAAATAATTTAAAAGCAGATGTACTTCATAGACAAGTATTCATTTCTGTGTGTAAAGTCTGAGCTAAAAACATGCAAATATGTGGCAGCTCTGGATAGGTATAGAATCATAGAATGCTTCTATGGTATCCTATTAATGTGTGTAGAAAACATGAATCACATCTATAAAGCTTAAAAAGCTTTATATATGAATGCTTATGAGTGGTGTATTCAAATCAAGCTTCAGAGCCTAGTGTCAGAAAGCTTGTACTTTCATTGGTTTCTACAAGAAGAGAAACATATGCCTAAAAAAAGATGCCAAAAACCATCTTGATTCATCCTAACTATCCATTTCTCATAGCAAGCAAGTCATGAACAGCCTATAAAATACAGAAAAGCAATACAAAATCTATGACTTATGATTTATTCAGCACATCCTGAAAATCAGAAACCTTGGAGAAATCTGTAAATGAAGTCGGTATGCTGGGACATCCAGAATCACTAAGCATTTAGACTATAATAACCAAACTGAATACATTAAGAACCAACTAATACAGTTGGTAAGAATCAGTCAGACCTAGAATATTTACTGAGAGAAAAAAGTAAAATTATTTGTAAGTCTGGAGGTCATTTTCAGTCATTTGAAATAACCCTGTCCCAGAAAAGTTAGAAAATCATAGAATCATAGAATGGTTTGGGTTGGAAGAGACCTTAGATGTCATGGGGGTTCAACTCCCCTGCCTAGCGGCACATCTTCCACTAGACCAGGTTGCTCCAAGCCCCATCCAACCTGGCCTTGAACACTTCGGGGATGGGGCAGTCATAGCTTCTCTGGGCAACCTGTGTCAGTGTCTCAACACCCTCACAGTAAATAATTTCTTCCTAATATCTAACCTAAATCTACCCTCTTCTGGTTTAAAGCCATTCCCCCTTGTCCTATCATTACCTGCTCTTGTAAAAAGAGAAATGTGAGCATAAATAACTTATAATGATTAACTGTAAATTTGAAGATTTCTCTGCAGTAAAGTACCATATTCTGGAAGCAAGTAATCTGAATAAATTTACGCATTAAAAGTATGGTTTAGCTTTCCTATTCATAAGGAACACACAGAAACTGTCTCAGCTGTTCGCTAAAAAGACAGAAATGTTTAAAAACTATGATACTGGAAAATTTCCATCTTGACTTTTGAATTCCTGGTCTAATAGTTGGCTAGTTAGTTACTGTGGTGATAGTGCCCAAAGCATCAGCAGCTGCAACATGAAAAAAAACTGTGAAGCACAAGATTACTTAAAAGGAACAGATTACCATTTATAAAGGAAATATTTATTTTTCATTTATATATATCAATTGTTATAGTGTCATTGTTGCTACTGTTACTTCTTTTAGCTAAATTAATCTACCTACAAATTAATACATGGGTTAATCCACATGTAGCAAAGTTACAGAGAAAAGCTGTGCACCTATTTCTCATGTATCTCTTTGGGTGATATGAATAATTTTCTGGAAACACCTCTCTCGATCCACTAACTATAGTGTGAATGCATATAACCTGTTTAGGTAGATGGAATGGGTAAAATGAATTGAACATAGGTCAAAAAAATATTTGCTGTAGATTTATAGATATATTTTACCAAGAGGCATGCTAGAGTTAACAACCATAGATTATAAAGATTGCTATAAATATAATGATACCATTATAGTTTATATAAAATTATGTAGTAACTATATATTTATACATGTTCTTTTTCTAAAGAAATAGATTGCATAATGTAAGTTTATGACCATGTGTGTGTAGTAGTTGTATTTTAACATCCATTCCATATTATCATTGCAAAATCAGTTCCAAGAAGCAATTTGAATTACTGGATTTTCTCTCTCTCATTTTCCTGCTCTTATTTTACTTCTATGAAAAAACTGTGCCTCTAGATTTTGATAGTATTGGTTATGACTAAGCAGATACATGAAAGAAAATCATGATCACCTGTCTGCTTATTAATACACAGTATTTACCAAATTTCATTGTTCAAAAAATTAAATTGAGCAGAATATCTATGTACAGAAAATACTTTTGTGATAAGAAAACAGGGTTTTTTGGGAGACACATTTTTTCTGGTTTCTCAATTTATAATGTACAAAGCATTTTTTATAAAATATATTATGAAACAAGATAAGATGAGGATAAACTTTAAATGAATTTATACATTATTTATGTAGTTCTGTGCATTGAGCAGAAAGCATGGCATCATCAAAGTAGTAAAGACCCAATATTTAATACATTTAAGGAAATAAATGTAAACAGAAAAACAAGAGAGATGTGAAGATAACTGCTTTTTCAAAACAGCTTTACTATATTGTTATTAGGGAAAATATGTTCTGGTTGTATTATTTGGTGCCCTGAGAACTGCTCCTACTCTTTTTAATCGCTGTAGCCCTCAGTGTCTCTGACATTCTGTCCATTAGAAGTCTAACTGTAAACCTGAAATCAACTGAAGCAGTAAAGTCACAGACCTTGATTAGCATGAGAGATTTGGTACTTAATTCTGAAAGTACCTGAAACCCCCACTGACATCTGAAAACTGTCAGAATAATATGCTGCCGGAAAAAATATGGATCAAATAGAGTTAGAAGAATGAATGTTTTTTTATTTTTTAATCTTTTTTCTTGCTTTTGTCAAATAAATCTGATTTTCTTATTTTTTTATTTATATAAAATAAAACTGTTATACACACAATCAACTCTATACTATAATGTAAATTCACACATGAAAAGTTACAGGTTCTAGTTCTATGAGGTGCAGATGTTTCTCGTGCTGTAGAGGAGATCCATCTAACCAGATGCAGAGTTCCACAACAGAAATGTCTGTATCTGAGCTAGTCACATTAGCTTCCACCTTTGTGACTTAGAAAAAGACAGGTGCATTTATGGCATGAAAAAGTTATGTAGATGTCTGTATTGTCAAATGACTCATTCCATGAAATGCTTTTCACTCAACTATGTTAAGAGAGATCCCAGTAAGAATGGCAAAATATTGATGCCTAAGGTTAGCTGAGGTAGATCACACCCTGAGTGAAGAATCTTGATTTTGTGATGTCAGGCACCTCATGTCTTCATGCTCTATTTCCCATTCTTTTACATCCCCTAAATTGCTTGCTTCTTTTTCAAACCGATTCTGAAGAGGACTGAAGGTGCAACGATTTCATCTATAATCATCCTATTTCTAAACCTTGTTCCATTAGGAAATAATATGACAGAATAAGACAGAGATGACTGAAGTAATGAGCAACTCATGTTAGACAGCTGCAACAATCTCACAGTGAACACATTTTAACACAGTGAATACAGAGATAAACCTGAACATAGACTACCTGAATTTCAGGTACTTCATTTCAGTTCAGCAATTTATCCCACCCTGTGGAAGTGTTTGTGTCTCTTTCCAAAGGCTGCAGGTTGAGCCAAGACTTTGGGTCTCACCAGCTTATGACTGGTGAGGTGAGCCTTTACATCAGTCACCTGGGGTCAGTAGAGATGCGGGGACAAGGTATCTAACTCAAACAGTGCTCATTTTTATGCACTCAGTTACCATCTACAACCTGTCCCTAAGCTCATCAGATGAAACCTCTGTTGAAGTGAAAACTTCTACTAATTTTCAGTGGGTGTGAGATGTGATCCATATGGGCAATAAACTTGTGATTTACAGGCATGAGCAATAGTGCTCTATAGAAATATCCATGAAGAAACAGCAT
The DNA here is from genome assembly GCA_026283785.1 of Coracopsis vasa. Taxonomy (NCBI): domain Eukaryota; kingdom Metazoa; phylum Chordata; class Aves; order Psittaciformes; family Psittacidae; genus Coracopsis; species Coracopsis vasa. The sequence continues at coordinate 19,952 of JANHGB010054073.1, forward strand.
TATGTGTGAGGATATTCCTTTTATTTCATAATAAAATAAAGGCAACATATGTGTCTAAAGGAGCACATATGTTGTCTTACTCATTCTTAGCAGCAAGGTCATTTCCCAAAGGACATGCAACAAAAAAAAATTGATCTACAAACAGCTCTTGCAGCAGTTACTAAATATCTAGCCTTGAAAATCACTTCTAAAAGCAGAGGATGTATTGTGTTATTGTATATTGTATTTTCATCTTTCACTACCAGAGTCAATATTTCCACTGCCATCAGTCAAAGAATTGCAGAGTCCAGCCGTATACATTCAATTGCATAAAAGATATTCAGGTGTTACTAGGAGATCTATTATCTGCATTTGAGCCTTTGTCTAGGAAAAAAATAGGGGAAACCCGTTCAGTTAATTAGAAAATTTGATACTATACAGGGCTTAATGATTTAAATACGTTGCAAATGTATTTTAGGACAGATTCTGCCATTCGCTAAGAAATGGCAAAGCTGAGAAAGTAGAAACTGCTTGCCTAGTAACCATAGCCACAACTGGATGAAGATTTCCTTGGCTGTTGAACTAGTGTAAAGGGTTAGGCAGGAATTAAACTGTGATGGATATTGATAGGGTGAGGAGCTTAAATGTGAGGCAGAAAACAAGAGAATTGAGTGTAAAGACAAATTTAGAAAAATATTTCCATAAAAATGTGGTGGTAGAAGCAGAAAGGAAGGAAGCAGATCCTTCCTGAGTGTCAGAGAAACAAACACACAAAATGAAGTAGAATTAGCCTCTGTGTCTGTGTGCGTGTGTGAGGGGAGGAGACTTCGCTCTTCTAGGGTAAAAAATGTCTGAAATTTTGTGGGAAATGTTCCATAACCACAACCGCAAATGCTTTCATTTTCTATTTAGAGGCAGCAAGAATCCAAGATCCAGAGAGGAAAAAAGGTGTCCTAGGAGGTTTCAGGTTGTGCTTTATGCTTGCTTTATTTCCTGTAGCAGTGGATTTTGCCTTGCAATTTATCCAAATGACATGTTTATATTGTTGGTCCTTTCTTCTCAAAAAACAATAAAATACTCTCATTCAAGAAGAGACGATTCAGTTTTCAGAATATTTGGGGTTTTATCTATAAATTGCTAGATTGAGGCATTAAAAAAAAAAAGCCAATAAAATGAAACAAAACATTCCTAGACTTTCAACATTTCTGACATCAGGCACATCAGCAAGACAAAGAAGCCTTCATCAGCAAATTGGCTGGGTTTGTGAGCACTGGCCCTGACCTCAGCTGCATGAGCTGATGCAGCCATGTGGAGAAGTTATCCTGTTCTAAGGGAACTATGGGCGATTCTTTTGCTATCTCTTGTGACTTTACTACAAAGTCTCCTTGAATTTTAGATTTTTGCTTACTGACTTAGCAACTGAAATGGGGGAGACATACCAGAACCTTCTTTTTCCTTTCCTTTCCTTTCCTTTCCTTTCCTTTCCTTTCCTTTCCTTTCCTTTCCTTTCCTTTCCTTTCCTTTCC
>JANHGB010054075.1:4416-19233 GCA_026283785.1 Coracopsis vasa
CTAAACTTCCCCTGTTTAAGTTTAAACCCATTGCCCCTTGTCCTGTCACTACAGTCCCTGATGAAAAGTCCATTTCAGAATGAACAGCACTGTAAGTTCAGTTGCAGCAAGGTTAGTTCAAGCATTGCCTCCTGATACAGATAACCTGAATGCTATGCTATTTACTGTCATGAGGCTTTTTGCAACAAAACTAAGAACCAGGAGATGGTTTTGATTTTCGAGATGATTCCCTGCACATGGAAGCCATAACACCATCCATACTTGGACCCAAAAGCCCATAGGTTCCGACTCTTTCTCACTCTCCTTGCCTATTTAGCTTCTTAGCCAGAGACAAAGTCAGGCTGGATCAACACCTGGTCTAAACAGTCACATTATAACTATTACTTGTAAGAGGAAATACTGTATGGGTCGCAATACAATATACTTAAGTCTGGTTTATTACTTACTATCAGGTCAGTTGCATTAAAAGCTGAACAAAGGTTTTCTACTTCCTCTCTGGCTGGGTATCAGAGAACAAGTTTCTTTTTTTTTCCCATAAGTATTGCCTTTATTGTTCAATGTTTTACATTCACATCCATAAATGCTATCCAGGAATCACGTACTCTGTTGTTTAGTCAGTATCCTTATCCTGATTACTATTAAAATATCACTAGTGTTGTATTGTCAAAGATTATTTTGCAAATCCATTGAAAACCATAGCCTGCTTTTTATACAGTCTGGTAAGGACACGTGGACCTAAAATGTATCTGTGATCAAGTTTACAACTGTTTCAACTAACACCCACATGCATGACAAGATTATTACTCCAATCACCAAAGCTTGGGGTTTCTCTTACATTAAAGACTATTATACCCCTCTCATGTCTATCAGAGAAAGCTGGCATATTATTGTTAGGCCTCTCAAAAGCCTGATTGTTTTTCTCTCCATTACTGCAAAAGGCCTTAGTATAAATCCTAACTATGTGAATATATTTAGCCTAATTTCCTTGTATTAATTGTATTTCTCTAAGATTAAGCCCAGTGGATTTCTGTCAACTGGGTTTTCCCACTGAGCAGTGGTATCAGGTGTTGAGGTGGGAAAAGATGAAGAACATGGACATCAGGATGTGCGGCTGTAGCAGACACCAGAGAGGGACAGGAATCTGTGCTCTCTTTATAAGAATCCCCTTATTTTGAGATGACTTTCATCTTGACCTCAACTTTGCAGCAGCTCTATGCAACTAGTTCCTCCACACTTCTTTAAAGTGAGGAGGAAGAAGCTGCTCCCTTCTTTAAAGATGGCCTCCAGAGTTCTTAAAGTTTGAAGATTTATTAACTATGGGTTGTTTTTTTCTTTTTAGCTAAGAGAGGAAACAGAGGCAGCAGCTCCTGAACCACAAATTGACCTTGAAGATCTCCTGGAGGTCCCTAATGAAGAACAGAAATTAAAACTACAGGTCAGATAGAGGGACTTGGGGACTTTAAGTTGGGACTTCCTTCAAGAAGAAGTAGTTGCATGTATGTGTATATAGTGTTACATGTATATTTAGATAGTGTTGCATGATGGTTCCCTGTGCCTTAGTATGTCAAATGTAGTAAGATTATATATCCTTTCTGTAGAGAGGGGAGAAGAGATCAACTCATAGAATACTGAAATGACTCCTCCTTATTTTTGCTTTTAGGAAATCCTCCATGAGTGCTCCAACCCGACAGAGGTGAGTGAAGCACCATCAATAGATATATGTTATACTGTGCTGGAAGAGTGTGTCTTTGTTGCTGCTTCACTGAAGAGCCACAGTATTCCTGTGCTTAACACAATGCTGCAGATTTAATTCCCAGTGGAAAGTGTTTGCTGCTTTATTCTGCTGTGTTAGAAAAATGCATGTAAATCTACATCATGCACATGATGAGCTGAGGGCAGAGCAGTGAAGCAAATAAGGAATTACACTTTATAACCAAAGAAAGTCCATTTCATGTTTTGGACATCCTAGCCTGACCAAGGTGAGTTGCTATTTGGACCTCAGTGTAGAAAATCCATAGACAGGGATCACAGCTCACATAACCATCTTGCACACTGTTAACTAAATGCATTCTTAGCTTAAAGCACTCTACTGTTACGAGTGACAATAACGTAGGATGGCCCTCAGATTGGATTGGGCAGATAACTGTTGAGTAGTGGCCATATAAGTTAGTTTTTCAAGTTTGGTTTTCTTCCCATGTGAAGTTTACAAGTACTGGGTTTGAGTTAGGGAGTTGAAGAACTCCCACAAGCTGTCACAATGTCCAAAGGAGTGGAACCCAATACTTTGCAGTGTGGTGCATACACCACACAGCAATTGCCTTCACTGTACTGCATACCTGTGCAAAATGGGGTCCCCCATCACTGCTTCAGTCACATGCATTGCATGTGCTTGGACATCATTCATCAGTCTCTATATCTTGTCAAGCCTATGTAGCTGTACAGTGATGAACATACAGAAAATGAGGTGGATACACAACTATCACTGAAATTTAACTTTGCTGTAGTGATCATTACAGAAAGTCTTCTAGCAAGTATTCAGCAGATGAGGCTGGCAATAGGGAAATATCAGATCTTAGGCAAGAACCCCACATTCCCAGAGATATAACTGGAGTTTGCTCTACTGCTTGATGAGCCCTGAAAGTGTGTTGTGGACAGCATGGTACTTGCTAACTACAAATACTGCTGCCTCGTTAGCAAATCTGTGTACTTTCACCCTGGTGATCTTGACTCCAGTCCCCTTGAAAGATCACAGCAGCCTATATACAGAAAGAGGAAACAAACTGGTTTCCTCTGAAGGGACTGACTGAAAAGGTACGTATGATCCTAGGCATTTACTTCCAGGGTATGCTGTGGCAGGCAACCTCTGATCACCCAAGTGAGGAAGCTGTGCTTCCTCACAGCACAAATGGTAAGCTACAGTACTTCCAGTGACCTTGCCTAATTACAAGGACAGGTAGCTCTGTCTTTGGTTGAAGAAAGGTTGCACACTCCATTATGGTGATGTTACATTGTCATGCAAAGTGTAAAATTTGCTCTAGTCACATTAACTTCTGCTTGGAATAACCAGATGGTCCAGTTTAGTTCATAGTCCTTGGCTGTGTCAGCAAAGTAGTCGGGGTTTATCTCTATTAACTGCTGAACTATCTGCTCTGCCTGCCCTCAGCCCCTGCTCCAGGTTATCATTAGTCCTATGTGTGTTTTGCTCCACCTCTTCTCTGCCAGCCACTTCCTTGTAGAATTGGCATGGTTTCGAGATGGTTTGCAATGCACAACATGGAGCTTTACAGGTTCTACAAGAAGGACAACTTGCTTTGCCCTAGACTGGGAGGGCTGCAGAAGTGGGCAGGAGATACTGGTGGCAACAGGAAGCAGTAGAACTTAACAGAGGACAACAGCATCTTGAGGTCATCTCAAGGTGGAAAAAGCAGATATCTGCGATGAAGAAAGGGCAGGCTGGCTCCTGATGAAAAAGTATGGCTGCACCAGAGGGAGACAAGGGAAGGGAAATAGAAGGGCTTTTAGATCCTTCTCATCCATGAAAAGGTCTCCTTTCCTAAGCTAAAATTCTGGGTTTTGCTCAGCATGAGGGCAAATGTGGGAATAGTGCAAGTGCCATAGCAAACTCTGGGCTGGTGAGTGCTGGAACTGACATCCTTCTTCAACCAATTCTCATTCTAGGACTTCATTACAGAATTGCTTAGTCGATTGAAAGGTCTCCGGAGAGTCACCAATCCTCAGAAGAAATGACCTGGCCCCCATGAAACACCCAGCTTTGGTCACAAGGGAATATGTATCTTCCCCACAAAACCCAGGATCAGCAACATCACTTCAGAATATGTTTAAGACTTACTGTTATTGAGGAAACATCACCAAGTTTGTGAACTTTATACCAGTGGTTTGAAGTCTCAGCTCATCCCAGATCTACGCATACAGCAGGGAGCTAGACTGTACATATTCCTGATTCTTAAAGTGCATGTTAACCTGGGGAACAGGCCAAGATGTCCTTCCTTTAGTTTCTTCTAGGAATTTCCATGCTGGCTGAGAAGCACTGAACACAGTTCTCAGGAGCTCATCAAGACTTCTTTCTTTCCGTCCACTGCAAGGAAAACAAGGCATTGGTTATCACTCATTCATCAACATGGAAAATCAGTTACTGTTAAGCTGCACCCTGTTTCAGTCTGGCTGGGACCCAGCTGTGATCTCCTGCCTGTTACTGCTGTACCTGACTGTACAGCATTGCACGTACTTTGTAGGTCTTATTAAGCCCCTGTTATCCGTGATGGTTGGACAGAAAATATATGGTAGGATGGAAGGAAAATGAGTGCACCTGATCTACTTAAGGGGAAACAACTGCTAAGGTTAATGGAAGAGACTGTTTTTCCTTTTTGTGGAATTTAGGACTTGCTTCTTTAGAAGATGCTTTTAAATTATTAAGATCTGGGAATGATTTTTGTCATCATTTAGAAATGGAAAAATGCTTATTTTATATATTAAAGCAGGGAAAACCAGCCATGCACTGCTTGCTCCTGCTCTCTTTGTAGACACTGAACTGACATGTAAAAATACCTGTTCTCAATTTCCCTGCAGGGAGCATCTCAGAGCGTGTCTTTTACAGACAGGTTGGTCTCACAAACGAGGTATGAAATAGGACACATTGTCTTGCTGCAAAACCTCTTCTGGCTACAATACTGTGTGGCTGGAAAAATACAGAGGAAACTACATCCAGCCTCTCAGCAAGCCAGTAACTTGACACATGTGGCTAGGAACTAAGATAGCAAATGGAGGCTGATTGCTCAGGCAGAGCACACTCTCACATCATGTCCCACCCCATGCTCTCATGCAGCAGGGGTAACAAAGCAAGATGTGGCCAGTGCTGGAGGATTTCTCAGCTCACTGGTGCAAAAGGAAAAGGTGGATGCAAGGCAATCAGAGCAATTTCTTTTCGTTTAGTTCTTTAAAACAGTAAATCATACTTGCTTTTATTTACCATTCTTTAAAATAGCTGTCACTTAACTGCTGTTTCTCAGCACCATCACTCGTGTAAAGCTGTAATGTCTGATATGCACGTACTGTGTAAGAATGTGTCTTTAAAGGAACTTTGCCCTCTTGATTATACCAAGATAACTCAGAATGTGTGAAAGTTCATATGCTTTTCTAACTGAAGGTTTATGAAGGTGTATAAAATAACCTTTGATGCAATTCTCCCTTAGTTACGATCAACACTTCTATTGCCCTTAAAATATTCTGGCTGCTACATTTAGACATGTGACCGTGTTACAGCATTCGAGGTTACATGCATACACAGCAAATGCAAGTTAATGCAGTTTAACTAAGATGAGACCTCTCTTTGTAAGGTAATCTGAGTTCAATCTTGTGTTAGCCTTATTTTGACTTCTTGTTGGGGGTGGAGCCTACATTTGATAGTCCACACACAAAACATTCTCAGAGGGAAAGAAAAAACTCCTTGTGCCCTTATGGTATGCTCCAAAGATAGAAACAAAGAAGCTGATTCTCTTTCTTGAAGATACCAAGCTCTCTTCAGTCCTTGAATGGCTAAGACTGAAGTTGATCTGGCCTGCAAGGAACTGATTGTTTACCAGTATCCTTTCAAAGACAAGGAAAGAGAGAAAGCAACAGTTAAAAGTGCACTGCCCACGCAAAGGTCATGCAGCATTCCTCTTCCACAACGACAGATTCAGCTACATTTGCTTCCTGCAGACAGCTGATTAAAATACCCCTTTTACCCTCCTACATGGAGATCACTGACGCAGCAGCTCCAGTGGGAATGGCTTTTCAGGGGAAAGTGACTGGGCTACCACTAAAATGGCCAATTACATGCAGAAAGCTCAGCAGCCACAAAAATGTCCATTAGTGGTGCAGGGAAAGCATCAGCATGTATGTATGACTGAATAGACTCGTCCATGTATGACTAAGATCTATCTCAGGTATTGGGTTGGGTGCATTTCTGGATTCCCTGGGATGGCCCCATAGAAACCAGTCTGGGAAACTAAATAAAGTGCTTCTGGCTGTAACCTGCTGCTTTACTACTGATGGGGATAGGGCAGCGCTTACAAGACACAGGCTGCCTGACTGCACTAGGAGCTCAAAGTTAGCTTGTGGCTGATGAAGCATCCAAAATGTTGCAAAAAGCACATCAGCTCATACTAAGGTATCAGAAAAAAGAATTAAAATGTCTACTAACTACTTGGAAAGGACACAGGCTGAAGCCCGAAGGAGTGGATCTTAGAAGAGATGTAAGAACAGGTATTTGCATTTCCTCCTGTACATGCAAAACACAAAGGATTAAATCTAAAACAGAATTGGGCTGTCTTGCTCTCAGGTTGATTATGCATTTGAAATAGCAATGAAAAAGTGTCGTTCCTACAATAACACAAAGCCAGAACAGCATTTGGGTTTCATTTCTAAGACTGCAAGCTCCTCAGGGCAGCAAGTCTCTACTTAAACTGTGGAACACAGGGCTCATTGTGAGCTCCCACATCATAACAACTCCGGTAGTTTTCCTATCCGCCTGTCCCAAAGAGACAAGCACTGCTGAAGCAAGGCCTGCCAGGAGGAGGAAGATCCTCAAGAGTCAGGTTTTGCCACCCCTTCTTAACAAAGGGCTTTGATGGCACTGCTGGATACACTTGCCATTTTTTAGTGTGCTAACCTGCAGTATTACTGTTCTACATTGCCTGATCCAGGTCTCTGTTGAAGGGCCTGATCCAGTCCAGCATGTTAGCACCAATCCATCTTCAGCAGTGGTTTAATTTGCTCGCAGTGCATTCACCAGGGTTGGTTGAGGGCAGGCAAACGCTGTTTCATCAACACACCTACACCTTACTACCTTAAGCACAGGGGCAGGGCAGTCAACTGGGAGTGGCAGTGCCAAACTGGACAGGCAAGATTCATTGGAAACTCCTTGTCAAAGGCAAATCTTTGACATTTTTGCCATTGGAATTTGTCAGCCTTAGAGAGCTCTATCAGAAGTCACATTATAGTCCTGGGACGAGCTCATCCTGATGGGATAGGATATTAGAGACAATTTAGGCCAAGTTTTGTTGGGTATTTGAAGTAATTCTGGGTGCTTTGGATACTGGCAAGTGTCACTTGCATCTGGGCTGTCTCTGGGGAGGCATATGAGCATACTGAACTGAGCTTCCCTCATAGCCAGATAAAGAACATCACACAGGTAACATCTGTATTCTACCAGGGGATAACAAACAGAGCCAAATCCCGCTTTCAAACTGAAAACACAACTCTTCCAGACCACATGGCACCTCGGCACAGCCACTGCAGATCACAGCATTGTGCGTCAGTAGCGTATTACCTTTACAAAGCACCCTTCAAGTACATAAGCAACACCACCCTTCAAGGCAGAGCAGCTCCTGCACCTTTCCCAGCCACACCACAGAAACATTTTTGATGACTTCATGATCCTTCATTTCTTTCCCTAAACCACTTGACACTAGGACTAACATCCCATTACGAGAAGGCAACACTTTGAAGTGGGCTATGGGCATTTCCAGGAGAGACTTTAACCACAGGCCTCTGTAAATGATTTTTATTATGCTTTGGAAGTTCTCATCACACACATAATCACGACATAGACAGTTTTCTTAGTGCAAAATGCTTTGCTGCCTGTTGAACCAGTGTGTAAACTGTTAGCAAAAGCAGGAAGTTATTTAACAGCCAGTCGGTACTGCCTTAAGCACACATCTTTACTGCTACCCACACTGCCTTACCATCTGTACTTAGGGACTCACATCCACCTCCTCACATCAAGTCCTCATTTATCCTCAAGCATCCACAGCAAACCCTGCACTTCTCTGGTTGTATTTGTGAGGATAAAGTCATGTGCTCTCTAAGCCTCTCTCTGATTACAACACATACTTTAGCTGTCCAAAACATCACCCATTTTGGCTGCAAATCCACATGGACTCTTCCCATCTGGCCAACTCTTCTCTCCTCCTGTTCTCCACCTCCTTTTCTGCCCATGAAGAGTGTGATCACTTCTACTTGCGAGGAAGATGATAGCGGGAAGTGTGGTGGTCCTTCAGGTCAAACTCATCATGGCCTTCCCTGAGAAGCAAACACAAAGCGTAGTCAGAACATGCTCAGATAGGGAACTAAACCTTAGCCACGGTACAAGATATCTCCTTGCAGCCCTTAACTACAAGCCAATCTCAAGGGTAAGCTGTGAGCACCTGACTGGCAGCCTCATGGAATGACTGCTTAAGATACTTGCTTGTAGCAAAAACATCTGAGGTCCTTTGTCTGTTCACCCTTCCCTGCTGAAATGGGAAATGACAATAGGTCCCTCTTGCCTCTTTCCCTGTTTGATTCTGTAACTGGTGGCTCATTGTCAGCACTGTGTCTATGATCCCTGGGCACATTAGCAGCTCTTATGACAACAGCTGAAGTGACAGTCTGCTCCACACAACTCTCAAAAATAACTGTGGTGGCTAAAAATGCAGTGTACTGGCAGCTGTCTTAACCATGCTCAGAAGCAGGCAGTGCTGAGTAAGATACAAGCATTCATCTGCACCAGGCAACTGATAAATTCACCTGCCAGACTGCTGATTCTGCTTTACTGATGTTTGCTGTCTGATACTTTGGTTTGGTTTGGTTTTAATCATCTAACATTGCCAGTCATCTGTTTTATTACCATTTTCATTTGTTCTCCCCCAATCCATTTCCATCTCTTCATAAAAACATTTGCAGGAAATGAAAGAATATGCACAAAAGCATCTCTTATTATCCCAATCAGATTCAATCAGATGTCTAAATGTCACTCAGCACTGATCTGAGAACCCAGCCAACTACCCAATACTTTGAGAAGTCATGCAAGCTGTGAGGAATAGCTTTGTATTCAAAAGGAATTAACCCTCCAAATCTGAGACTTGAAACTTTTTGAGTCAATAATCAAGCTACAGATGTTTAAGAACCAAGACTACGGCTGCTGCAAGGCCTTACTGAGGAAAAAGGTTTGCCCATACATATTTCAACAAAGATTTTTGTGTACGATTTAAGACTGCAGAGTCTCAACCTAAGAAAAGCCTCAGGAATTTATACTATCTGATCTCCCCTCTTATGGAAATCCAGCCCAGAGCATTCATCGATGTCATTAGCAAGCTGTAGGAGTCACTGAACAATGGTGTCGCTTATCCCATCCCACGCAATGCAGCACACCAGCTGCTCCAGACGTCACTCAGACAATATGCCCAAACACACACTGGAGCAGCACAGACAAAACATTCCTATCTAGGACCAGTTTAGCCCCTGAAGCTTGGGATAACTACTGATTGCACAAGGTATTTCCATAACCATTAACATTCAGCTCTGGGTTCCTCAAATCTTCTCTCCTCCTGCCTGCTTTTCTGCCCAATGGGAAGAACAAAAGCAGCCCACCTTACCCGTGACCAAGAGGAACTGTGAGACTTACCTAAAACAGCGCTGGCAGTAGAGGTCCCCATCGCAGCCATGGCAGCGCAAAGTGGCATCTTCATTGCAGATGCAGCACCATGGTAACTCATCCTCATCACTGTCATCTGCCCTGGCAAGAGCTGTGGAGATTGGAGTCTGGCTCTAATTCACAAAGAAAACAGAGACACAGAATTCAAATCCCAGCGGGGACAATACAGGGCTTTCATTGTAATGCATGACAGCCACAATGACACTGTCACATGGTCTATCGTTCACTCTGTTGATCCTAAGTCTGAGAGATGGACTTGCCCAGAGGCCAAGGATAGGCTCCATATGCATCTAGATCACTAAATAAAACCCTAAGGTACTCCCTATCATTTGCTTGTGAACTTGTATTGCTCAGAAGGTAAACAGGTATTCACCCTCATTTAGTGTCTACAGCAGTATACACCAACATTGTCCATACTGTGTTAAGGGCATGAAGCCCAGATCTTGTGGCAGGCACCACAGCAATGCCAAGTGACAGAGAGTCCCTGCTGCAAAAGCAAGAGATCAAGCAGTTTTGCTGAAAGCTGTTATGTGAGAATGGAAAGCAGTGGGAAGGTGTGTGTGGGGTGTTTTCTTTTTGTTATAGAAATCATAATCTAAAACCTATCCATAAGGTCATGTCTGTAAAGCAGAAGGAGAAAATAGAAGTCTTGTGGAGCTGAACAGCCATACACACACTGGGACACAATGCCTGGACAGTGGCAAAGGCAGCTTCCTAACAACAGCAATAAGATGGCACTATCTTTTACATCAGCAGTCCCAGAAGCACAAGGTGACATACCTATGAAATGGATGTTTTCAATAATGCTTACAATTAAGCAATTTCTTCCACTGGGGCCAGGCCTGTCAGGTGTCTGTGAGTCACAGGTCCATTCAATTCTTGTAATACACCTACGTAGAGAAGGTGTATGTATTTCCATAATAAGGCTGAACTCCATTCTGAGCATGGGGTATCTTGTTACTAATTCCTTCCTCTAATGTTATATGAGAAAACAGACAGTTGATTACTATCTAGAGGTTCTATTCTACACATGCTAAAAGTACTGGCAAACCTCCCACTTACCCTGGTTCAGGGTGTAGTGTTCTAGACTGTGGCCTTCTTGGTCTAATCATATTGGTGAGTTAAAACTCCATTCTCTAATATACATCCTGCAAAGTCTATGCTAGCTTCTCAGGGTTTAGAGGACACCACCCCATTCAACAGAAAGACAGCCTGAAAGGAATTGTATTCCAGGGAGCAGTTCCTTTTAGAAGTACAAGGATGACTCACAGCTGTGCTCAGGGCTTGTCAGCCTTGCAGAAGCCACTCTGCTTGTCTGCTCTGGAGAAGCTGGTTGCTTTTCCTTTCTGCATCAAGCAAACTTTTGCCACAGAACTGCAGAACTCCTGAGACCCTGGAACATGTCATTTCAAGAGATCCTGACCAGCTCACTGACCTTCTGCTTGGCTTTCTTATGCAAGTTCTGTTGCAAGGGTCCTGGCTGGGTGGCCTGATCTGGAAGAATGTTGAATCCACTTGCTTCATCCAGGGCTGCTTCCTCTGTGAGCTGGTAACAATAGAAAGAAAGAAGCCTCTTGTTTCAAACACAGTTAGGAATCTCATTCTAGGCTCTAAAACCTCCTGCCCTTCTCCTTGCCCTCATGCAGTAACAAGAGATTAGTTGACTACAAGAGAATACATCTGTCTGCACCCAACGCTGTGTGTACATTGTGAACAGTCAGTGTAGCAGCAGGGGCTTTCAGCTAACACAGTCTGCTTTGCAGTGCAGCTAGCAGCAAATCCTTAACATCATGCTAATCATACACATGTGGTCTGTAATCAGGCAGAAACTAAGCACAGTAAGCTCGTGTATGCCTGCAGGACAATTCATAGACATTTTAGAGAGAAACTTAGGCATAACCAAGCTAAGCAGCACACATCTCATCAGCTGTGTTCTAGCTGGGTGAGGAAGATGATGAAACAAGAAGGAAGTACCAGTGGACTGGGGCTGGAGAGGAGACACACACCACAAGAGATGCTAAGCATGAATGAGAAACACAACCTGACAGACTTGATGTTGTCAATCATGAGCTGAATGGCTCATGAGAGTTCATATATTGGAAAAGCACTAGGAGATGAAGGAATGAAACTCTGCCCAGGAACAGAAACACACCCTTTGCACGCTCCCCAGGTAACATACACACTGGGAATAATTGAGGAAGATAAACAAGGGCACAGGTGCCACTTCTGACCTGTTTCAGCACTCTGCGAATGGCTTCCTCCTCAGCCACTTCCTCATCACTGTCAGGAAGTTTATAGGTTTCCAGTGTAACTGCAGGAGTAAGACACAGGAGACTGTAACCCACACCTGCCTCAAATTTTGTACGCACTTATGAGCCAGAGTTAGTCCTTTGTGGTGTAAGTTGGTTTTGACATTCTGGCTCTGGCACAGACAGATCCTTTCAGATGGGGTCTCCTCAAAAAGAGCATTACTGTTTCTTTTTAACAGTGGAAGAGGGAAAGAAAAAAAATCCTCACCAAAACCAGAGGTTTGCTTTAAAAAGCTTTGTTAACCTCACCAGAATGTGCTAGAATTATCTCAAAGGGTACAAGACAAAGCAGTCTGACCTTACAGCTCCAGCCTTTACCCTCAGCAAAGAACTTTCATGACGAACCAAGCCACACAGCTTTACAGACAGAACCAAACCTCTATTTGTTACAGAACACGGGAATTAAATGGAGAAACACCTCTCAGAAAAGAAATTACTCTGTCACAGGAACTTGGTTCCTCTCTTGGCACTGTATTCATGTCTGCTACCCACCTTTCTCTGGGTCCTCGCCTTTGAGTGCTGCCAGTCTCTTGGCAACTTGTAGGATCTTTTCCTGCCTGGTGTTCTCTTCCCTCAGCTCAGCAGCAGCTTCTGCCAGAAGTTTATTCTTCTCTTCCTCTAGCTGTTTTGGGTCCAGATTTGCAGGGCAAACACAATCTCCACTTTCCCGATTGAGATCATTCAAACTTTGGCTACTAACAGCTGCAAACAGACACACAGAATGTGCTGGTGACTCAGCTGCAATGCTCCTTGGGCACAGACAACACAACAAAAGCAACGGGATGAGAACAGCTTGCTGTTCTCCATTAATCTGAGTGATAATGGAAGAAGGCATGCCACAGCATGAGCTGCATTGTACGTGAAGAGAAGTGAGCTAATCTGTGTTTTACAGCGAGATTACAGAGAAAACACTGCAGCCAGGAAGATCACGGTATCACAGATCCCTGTGTTTTAAAACAGAGCACAGGTGTGTTAGGAGTAGCAACATCTCCTCCTCAGGGAACGGTCTCCTTAGAGAAACAAGGAAGAGCAATCTGAATAATACAACCCTGAGAAGAATGAACCATCTCTAAGCAAAATGAGACCCAGTACTGAGCCACATGGCTCCTCTTAATCAATGTGGGAGTCATAAGGGGGAGATAAGGACAAATTGAACACCCAGCTCACCTGTAAACTAGCTAGGGAGGCATATATTCCGTTCTCACTATAGCATATACATTATTAGACAGAAACAGGTCTTTGGAAGCCAAAATAGATACCTTGAGGCTGGACTCTTGGTTTGTAATGCTCATCAATGGCAACTTCCTCAGACAATTGAGTTAACAGGTCATCTGTCTGCTGGACCAGACTTCTGGTATCAGGAGGTTGATATGCCTAAGAAATAAGGAGGGCATAGAAAAAGGAAAATGAGAGGGAAGTGGCATACTCAACTGAAGGAAAAGTTTGGTAACCAAGATCACCCTTGGTGATGCATAAAAAGATGCATCCACTGATCTTGAGAGTCTCAGCTTTCGGCTATCTGCTGTAAGACTTTCAAGGCTTCATTCTCAGAGGTACTGAATGTGCACAACCCTAAATGTGGTCATCCAACCAAGGAAAAGTGGTGCTGAATGTACAGGAGTACACACTGCTGGGTCCAAACCCCAGCTCTGCCACTACCTCCAATGTGAATCAGTGCCTCCAGTGTAAATAAAGTGACATTCTCAACAGTGGCAGCCAGCAGCCTCACTGAGGCCTATGGTAACAGCTGGGTGCACAGCAGTGCTGCGAAGGAAGCATAAGGAAATGACTTCTCAGGGAAAAGATCATTCATATAGGCTTTGAAGGGATATCAAGTCATTCCTTTCCAATCTCAGACTAACCACTCTGCACTTCCATTTCTGGAATAATTAACAGGATTTTGCCCAGCTGAGATGCAGTAACAACTACAGGATACAATTAGAAGGGGGAGGTGAATAGCCCCAAACACACACAAACAGCTCTGAAAAAATATCAGCCCCCTTAGCTATAAAAATGGCTTGAGAGGAAAAGCCAGCATTTATTGTAAAAAATAACACATGAACTACATTTGGCATAAAGGAACACACTGCATTGAAATTGAAGCAGTGAACTGGTGAAGACTGGCCATTTCCTTCTGGAGCAATGACACAAACAGGAAATGTGGAGATTTCTGAAGGGAGTCACCTGGACACAAAGAAATTGAAGAAGGAACAATGGCCAACATGCTGGGACACCAGTTACTGTGTCAACTCAGAATACATTGCTGGCTAAAGAGCTGAGGGAGCTTACAGGTCTGGGAGCCTGGGAAGGAGGATCTCTTCCCTGCAGGATAGCCAACCGGTCCTCCATTTCCTGTGTGGATGGCACAGGTCGCCAGCAGTCCTCCTTCAGGGCAGCCAGCCTAGCTTCGATCTCAGCCTGAGTAGGGATGGACTCTGCAATTCAGAATAAGCCAAGGGAGGAGATTACTCTGTTATTGAAAACAAAAGGCTTCACTTTTTTCCCTTAAAATTGTATTTCTTTCTGTAATCAGACTCTGACTTTTGCTCAGAACACTGAACAAAACCCTCCCTCAGCCCCTGACATGAATGAGGGGTCATCGTGTAGCAACTTGGAGACTGCCCTAATACTAACTGCTATCCTTTTGTTCCAAGTCCCTGCCTCCTTCACAGTTTATCTCCTAGCCATAAGACAAGCACTAGGGTAATGTCATTTGGCAATCAGCTGACTCAGGATACTAGGGACAGTCATAGAAATAAGTGTCATTTAGGTGGTACAGCCCATTGCTTCCACATCTCTTATTGTAATCCCGGGCACACCAGACTGAAACCTTCCCCTGCCACATAATTGAGGAAATTTCCTCAAGTTGCACCATGGAGGTTTAGACTGGGTATTAGGAGAAATTTCTTCACTGAAAGGGCTGTCAAGCATTGGAATGGGCTGCCCAGGGAAGTGGTTGAGTCACCATCCCTGGAGGTATCTTAAAAAAATGTAGATGTGGCACGTAGGGACACAGTTTAGTGGTGGACTTGG
>JANHGB010054076.1:0-10243 GCA_026283785.1 Coracopsis vasa
GTCCTTCTCTGCAGGGCTGCTCTGAATCTCTTGTCTGACCAACCTGTAGCTATGCCTGGAATTGCTCTGACTCAGGTGTAGGACTTTGCACTTGGCAGAGTTAGACTTCATAAGGTTGGCATTAGCCCACCTCACAAGTGTGTCACGGTCCCTCTGGATGACATTCCTTCCCTCCAGCGTATCAAGCGAGCCACATAGCTTGGTGTCATCAGCAGACTTGCTGAGGGCGTACTCAATACCACTGTCTACATGGCTGACAACGATGTTGAACAAGACCAGTCCCAACACCGGTGGTTGTCATCTGCATGACATGAGTATATACTGTTTCAACTTACTAATAAACCATATTGGAAATTGTTGATATACTAGAATAGTTTGTATTCCTTAACATATAGCTATTTTCTTTTTTTAAAAAAAAGCCCCAAATTGTTCAAGAAGAGTACTGTGAAGAAAACAGAGGTCTGACTTTAAAGCATATTAAGTTGCCCATCATAAATAAACATAAAAGAACATGACATTAAGTAAGCATCAGTTAGTGTTTTATTAGCCTGTGGTGGACAGACTACTGGCAAAGGCAGGAGGTATGTTATTATAGGTGAGAGAATTCCTGGATAGCACAGCTTTGTCAGTGTTACCCATCACATTCTATCTACAGCTTATGTTAAACAAGTGATTAAAATGTTCCCTTGGGAACAATCTGAATCTTGCAAGCTTCCTTGGCAACCAAAAGTACCTACAGACAGCCCTGCCTATCATATTTTATAGTCTTCTCTTTCCATATCATCTTGTTGCTCCGAAGCCCCAATGCAGTGTCTTTTGTGGATGGACATTTTACAGTTCACAAATAATACAGGATGTTTTGAAATCCACTGCTATCTTGTGCCTTCCATTCCTGTCTTCTGAACTGTTTCTATTTATAGATTTTATTATACCTTCCTACTAATGTGACAAATATCACTAGAAATGGAAAGGAGGGGTTTTACCCTTGTTGTTTGGTTTTGTTATTGATGGAAAAGGCTAAGGACTTGTTCTGTACAAACGCCTACCACCATTTTAACACCTTCAGAACTATTCAGACCTTTTGATGCTTGACTTGGTGGATAACGTTATGAGCCAGATCCTTGAAAGTTAATTGCATAAATATCTTTAAGTAGCTGGCTATCACTGCAAATATTTTGATTAACAAGACTACCTGGAGGCTTAAAATGTCTGGAGATCTAGTATAGCACCTGAGAATTCTTGCTCTTGCTGCTAAGCTCCAGCTCAGACACTGTCTAAGCCGTTCTCAGCTATTCAGACTGTGTCTTTCTTTTTTGCCCAATCTAGTAGGCATTTCAATAAATCAGCCTGCACAGACAAGAAACTGGAATGGTATGTTAGTAGAGGTAGTACTAATTATGCTAAATACAGCAGCAACAGCAGTGTTCCCTGGGAATTAAAAGAATACATATACCTCCTATATACAGTGACATCAGCACTTATTTTCAGGTACATGGTTACTCCACATATAGTCTTTTTCAGTTTCCTCTGTGATGTTGTTGCTATTTTTATGAAAAAATAAATATTTATGATGATGTATTCTTTTTCTTTGAGGAAATGAAAGAATTTGGGGGAGTTTATGTTGGACTTTGAAAACCTGGATTGTGCACCCAATTCCTAGATTTGAGGTTCTTCGTAAGAATCTACTTTGGAGAAAGTGACTCAGGTTCCTCTGCATGTTATAGAAGCTCTGGAAAGTCCTCTGACTCCTGGACTGGGCAAAACCCATTCTTTAGATACCTAGCATGCTTTACTCAGTCTCTGTCCCAGAACTGTTGTTTCCAACATTTTTTAGCTCACATAAATTTTAAGTGTACTTCTAGCCATGTAGTTTTCTTTAAAATCTAGTTTTAATTATCTGTGATTATCTTGAATATTCTTCAGATAGTATATTTTGTTCTGATGGACTTAGTAATGACTTTGTTTTATTAAGGGTAATGGTACTAGTACTAGCATTATGATCTGAAAGGTTTCAACTAAAACTTCCATAACAATCAATCTGCATAAAAAAACGAGCGAGACCATTTAAGGAACTGCATTTTTTTTAATTTTTTTTTTTATTTTTTTCGTGTGTGTGTGCATTATGCTCATGCAAATTGTCTAAGTTAACTTTTTCAACAGAATGCAATATCTAAACTTCATTTTTGTCTGAAAATTTGCTTTCTACATTTCAGCCTGCACTAAATCTTTTGGCCTGATTTGTAAATATCTAAAAATAAACCTTATATGACATAAGAAAATACTGACAGATCATCAACTACAAGAACACCAGGGAGCCTTGAAAAAGTTAGATCTTGGTATGTTTTCTTACAAGTATATATTCCTCCTGAAACCAGGACACTCTTGCTCTCTGCAAAAGGAAAGAATGTTCTTGTATCTATTCAGTACTGAAACTGCAACATTAAAACATTTGGAAAGGTGAATGGCCTCTTAAACAGGCTTCTTTGTGAAAGATCTATGTAGGAGATAGTAAAACACCTAGCCTATTTCTGAATAAAATATATAAGCTCTATTTCCATTGAAGTCACTGGTAAAACGTTTTTACTCTTATGGGACTGTTCTTTTAGTAGAAGGTTGACAGTATCAGAGGTTTCTTACTAGCAGGTTTATGAGTAAGATTTGAAGAAGCACATGGATGCTATTTTTCCCGCTGAAATAAGTTCATAATGAATGAAGATTCTTTGCTGGTTTGAAAAGCTTGCCACCAGACTCTTTGCAACAGCAAAACATGTTAAAAGCACCTACAGTGGCAACTGTATTTGATATATCATTGGGTTTGTGTGTGTGTATTTACTTTGTGCATATATATGTATACATCATATTTATAGAAGAGGTACAAATATAGCGTTTAGTGTATGTTTCATCCTTAATGTGTGTGCACATATGGAGAATGTTTATGCATATAGAGTAGCTAACTATGGGAAATTCTCTATAAGTAGATGCTTTGCTTTCTGTGATAATTCTGTTTTTCTTGTTATGATAACGCTCATCTTTAAAGCAATGAGATCAGTTTACTTAGGAATTACTAAGTTTCATTTTTATGTGAAATGATTAAATTTGTGCATATATGTACATGATTGTTTATATATTTTTCCATATATGTAAATCTGTGTAGCTTTATTTCTTCAGTTAGGGACATCTGAGGATTTTGTTCTAGTAACATAATCTAATTCTGTTTGGGTCTTCCATGTGCCACACACTAGGAATTTAACACAACACCATTATATACAAGAAAAGTCTTATAAAAATACTGGTAAATGTTCTTTTTTCTTGCATTCTTTACCTTATTTTATCAGCAATAATGATGTCATTGAAAGTTAGCCTTACCATGCAAACATTTCCCTATTTCTTAGCAACAGTCAGACTTTAAGTATTACCTTCTTCAGAGAATGGATATTACCAGTAAAAATCAAAAAGCACCAAACTCAACTCCTTAAAGCTTTCACTTTTACTAAATTTATTAATGCACACATGGTATTCTAGTTTTTTATAAACCTTGTGTCATTGTTTGTGTCCATTAATATTATCTTAAATTATTGTACATAAGATCACAATTTTGTCATTAATGACCATGATCCTCTTCTGGCCTTTGGATTCTAGGAGCACTCCCACTACTCCTAAATTTTTGAAGATTTACAGTCTTCTAGGCATTAAACTATGGGAGTATGAGAGAAATTACTGGGATCGTTAGATAATATGTAACATTGAAAAGAATATTTTGATTTCCAAAGATTTTTCAGTTTTGCAATCTTATTTTCTGGAAGTTCTATAGATCCATTCGCATTTTATAAAAAATTGATTAAGTAAGTCACTTCTCCTGTGAAATGACTAAATGTTTCATCACTTTCTGGATAATAAGTTTCTCTCTTCTAATCCAGAAATTACTGAATGTATCAATATTACTTCATTGTGCACTTTTCTTTGTAACTGTGTTGAATGCAGCATCAATTTACAGAAATTCCAATTTACTCTTTGTCTGTTAAAGAAGTTGGCAGAAAAAAAACAGATGTAGAACTGCATATACCCATAATTCACAAAGTCATTTAATATGATGTCAGCAGGTTTATCGTGGAAGTTCCTAAATTAATAAGTGTGATTTTTGCAAGATGTATTTAAAGAACTGCACCTTATCTTCTCCTGCACCTTACTGGGTTTGTTTGTTTGTTTGTTTGTTTTTTAATTCCTTTAGAGTTGAAGACAGCAAGCATGGTGTCTTCACCAATGGTGAGTTCAAACAGAATAAAAAAATTTATAGACATATGACTATAGAAAGAGAATATATCTGGAGTCATTTAGTTTGGCTCTTTCATCATTTTATAGTACTACCACATAACATTATTTTCATAAGGTGCTCAAACTAAAGATGAACTAGTTTTATTCATAAATTTATATATTTATATATTTATATATTTATATATTATATATTTATATATTTATATATTTATTTATTAGTGCATCCTCATACTGGAAATGTTTTCAAAATGTCTGAGAATTTTTCATAATTTCTCATCATTGTCCCTGAAAACTTAATTTTCCTAAGAAATTAAATAAAAGCTACACAGATTTTTCCAAAGAAGTATACCAGAAAGCATCTCAAAAACAATTAAAAAAAAAATTACATAAATATTTCCTTGTTTATCTTGGAGATAATTCAGCCCTCTTCTGGATAAAACTTAGATCCTACATTATAGAATTGCATTTTCCTGTTAAACAGGTGCATCCTGTAAGATCTGCAAAGTGAAACTTGTGAGATAGTACTCCTTTATTTTCCATTCATCTGCTCTTTGCAGCAGGTGAGTTACACACTCACAGTAAAAATTCTTGTTACTAATCCTGAAGGAGGTTTCATTTTGTTGAATTTGTATTCAATTTATTTATAATTGAATTTCATGCCATTTTTATTATTTCAGTTCTCTATATCAGTCAAGTTAAAATTTAGTCTAATTTTTTTAAGTTCGCAAACTGGGGCAAGGAGATATGTAACAGAAGTTCCTTTTCTGCAAATACAGCAGAATATCAGCAAATAAAAAAAGTATCAATATCCGTTGCTCAGATTTATTTTCTCTAGTAGTGACTGCAGGATATTTTTACTGGTATGAGATTAGTGGTAGCTCTAGAGCAACAAAAGGTGAAACAACATGCTTGTGTTTTTACCTTCCAAGCTTTACTGCTTTACTGTTCATCTTCCATCCTTTACAAACCATAACAGAAATGAATACATGCAACCTTAGCATTTTAAAATGATAATTTCGGGTGATTTTTTTTTCTTTTGTGTACAATCTTCCGCAAATTTTCTGGTGAGTATGTGTAGGACTAAAAAAGAAATCAAGTTTGGCTATACACATGAGGAAACTAAGGAATAGAGGATGTTTTACAGTCACACATACTGTGTGTGAAGAACAAATGTGTGTGTCAGGATGAAGAACCTTGTGTTAAGCATTATTTTGTTGAAGTAGTGAATAATGTCCCAAGACCAAAAAAAAAAAAAAAAAAAGAAAAGAAGAATTGCTCTAATAACATTTATTTCTCAAAATTTTAACTTAATAAATATCAGATTTATTAGGTTTTTTTCTGATCAGAAAGCTATTTTTTCATGGTAGACATTTTTGATCACAAGAGCATTCATATACCTAAAAATTCTATTAATATTAAATTTATTTTTCATCTTGTGATGTGCAATTCCTTTTCATTTTGACTGCCATCTACAGACCAAAACCATACATTGAATAATCAATCTGATTACATCATAATGTTATTGTTACCATCTCTACAAGCACCTACTATTTGACAACTGACTTTTTCATTAGCATTTCAAAATATACTGCTTATTTTTCTTTACCTTTTTGTTCTGATTCCCCCTCAACACAAGTTTAATAGAATGACTTTGGTAAATTATGAATTAAGTAATTTTATTATTTTTTTTTAATTCAGGTGTCTTACATCTCCCATGCCATTTGCATGATGTCTGCTCAGAGAATATCTTTTTAACAGTCTAAGATGGGGACCTAATGTTTTATCTGTGATATTTTAAAAAAACAACCTTAAAAAAAGGTGTTTCTTGACATGGAGAATATGTGTCCTGAATTGCACCAAAGATCCAGGCTTTTTTCAAGATAATGTGTATTCAAAGCAGAATACCCATCAGGAGATTCTGCAGCTAACAGCCTTTTCTAGCTGAAAGTGCACAGAACCTTTTCTAGAAGCAAGCTACTTCCTAGTCATTTTGGAGAGACATCATACTTGCTAATGAAAAAACGAGAGGAAGAGAGACATTGATAATAGTGAATTTTATGCTTTATTCTGATACTTTTAATAATACAGAAGATAGTATAATGTCAGGTACTTGGACACTGTGAAAATTGCAGTAAGTGTGCAGATCAGAGAGAATCACAGCACAAGGATCTTAAGCACATACCTCTGGTATGTGTCGCTCAAATAACTATTAGGAAGAGAGGCATAAGAACTAGCTATGCTATGTATGCCCACAGTAGTAAGGTAGTTCCTCTGTCTTGTTAACCATATATATCCATTTTTATGTGGGAGTTGAAAAGAATAGTAAAAAGCATAGAAAATTTTCCAGGGCATAAAAATTCAGTCTTCTTGAAAAACTATATTTACATTTCACCTTATCTACAAACAAGTGGGGTGAGGTTTTCACTAGACTTCTTTTTTTAGGTAGGAGATGAGTCATGCACTGAAGAATCTAGAAGCTAGAATTTCCATAAATTCTAAATTCTATTATATTAAGTATCTAGTATATTAAGACCAACAATCTGTTTGTAGATCCTTGAGTGTGGAGGTAATGAAGTAAAAAACTCTTATGGATGCGTCACTAGTGGTAAGTAAAGTGACTTCTATTCAAAGAGACTTCCTCAGGCATTTTTTTTTGATGTACTAGCCAGTATTTCTCAGTTCACATATGGTGTTAAATTAAGCTTAGCTGTTTGTATCTGTCTGGTTTGACTTTTTGACCCCCTGCCTTTTCCATCAGATACAGTGTTTTTGCCCCAAAGTGCTTAGATATTTCCATAATGTGTGTAGTGGGAGCTGCAGTATTTTCTTAACATTTTAATTTAAAAATCACTTTCCCCTTTGACCTGATGGGTTGTACTGAACTCAGTAGGAAAAATAAAGTGTAAAATAGGAAGATTTTAATATATTGCTCTTAGGTTAAGATGACCAACTTGATCCTGAGTTAATCAGGGATTATTGGATTTGGTTTGGATAAATTGACATTATTTCTCTATTTCTTTATAAATTCCAGCAATCTAGAATTTAAATTATAAAACACTTTAAGATCTATTATAGATAATTTGAAAAAAGAAGCATATTTTATTAAGTTAAAAATATTATGTTCTCATATTTGCACCCTTAGACCTATCGTCATCACTAATAAAAAAAATATTCTTAATTTCAAAGACATCTAATGAGATGAGCCATTAATATGTGGGAGGGCTAGGTTGCCATATAGAAGGAGCTCAACAAGATGAAGGAACAAGCCATCAGGTTCATTATGAAATTGAGTGGAGATGTGAAAGTCCTGTATCCACAACAGAACAACTCCATGCATTAATGCAGGCTGCAGACTGGTTAGAAAGCAGCTCTTCAGAAAAGGACCTGTAAGTCCCTGTGGACAAGAAATTGATCAAGTCAGCAGTGTGTGCTTAAGATGATCGCCTACTTGACTGTGTTAACAAGAGCATAAACGACAGCTGAAAGGAAACTCTTATTTCCTCTACTCAGCACTCAGAGGCCAAATCTGAAACACTGTCCAGATTTAGGTCTCCAAAATAAACAAACAAACAAACAAACTGTGTTCCAGTGGAGTGACACTAAGCTTCTCAAAAGCCTGGATCACATGTAATAGGAGAAGAAGCTGAAGGAGCTAAATTTATTTATCCTGCAGGCATAACTAAGGGAGGGCAAACTAGTTACAGGTGTCAAAAAAGGAGGCAGGGGATCGTATTAGAAAGTTGGAACCAGACTTGGAAGTGCGCAGGAAAAGGACAAGAGGCAATGGCAACAAGCTGCAGAAAAAGAAAGTCTGATTGAAGGAAAAAGCACTTCACAGTGGTGGTGATGAAGTACTGGAGTAGGCTGTTCAAAAGCTTCATCTTTAGAGAATTACAGAAGTCAACTGTATATAGCCCTGAGCAACCTGATTGAACTTTGGAATTAGCACTGCTTCAAGTAGAAGGTTGGATTAGATGGGCTCCAGAGAGCACTTCCAACATAAACACAATTCTGTGATCAACATCAAAACTGGCAGACCTGTCATCTTCCTTACAGGCTGCTCAACAGCTTTTGGTGAGATACATTCATGAAAAACTACATGCATGGATAAAAATGGATAATAATGGATAAAAATAAAACTGTTAAGATCCTCTATTAATGAGAATAATATTTGTATACATTTAGATATATCTCAGAATAGTGGTTGATACTTCTACTGCCCCGTATAACTCAGAATAAGCAAAAAAGACAGAGACGGACTGTAGTGAGTAATTAGTTCTGATATCAGTCAAACAGAAGTGTAATTCTGTTTTCTACCTCTTTAATTTGATTTTACAAGTTATTACACAGTCAGATTTATCGCTTATTGAGCAACAGGAAGATCTTGGACTTGCTGGACTGTAAGAAGAAAATCATTAAGAATGTATACAGTAATAGAAAGCAGAGGTATGCTTTAGAAAAAAATTAGGTTGATGGATCTTCACCACTTAAGGGCATGGGCTATATGATGGAAGGAGAGGGATGAAAGAACCCTTCACATAATTGTATCCAAGAAAAAGCAGAAAGCTTTGACTGAGAGTGAGTAAAGAAATATGTATTACAGGCACTGTATCTTATTTGTCTTGAGAAATGTAGAGCATTTCAGAAGTACAGATTCTGATTGAAAAGGCACCATTAGGGAGCCATATGTAATGAATGAATACAAGCTTGAAGGAATCAGTCAGTTTGCTAGGTGCCACATGCTGCAAATGAGTTTTCAAACAAATGAAACCAGACAAATTCCAGCTATTAATTTAATTCTTGGTGTGCCTGCATGGCAGATACCATTAGCTGCATGTAGGATATTGGTACTTGAAATATTTAATTTATTTTAGCTTCAATATGATAATTTGGATATATTACATATAGAAAAGAAACACAAATTCTGCATGCAATTCAATACTGGCATCAAAGGAATATTTTCTATAGACTTACATCTATGCGGTCTTTTACTCTCTCATGAGCACAGATCTTAAAATGCCTGTGTCGGATATAATTCAAAAGATTTGAATGAATTTTTAAGGAAAGGATTCTAACCTAGGAATGATAGCACTCCATTTGTTTTTAGCAAAAGCCCCAAAGCAGCAGCAATACTGGTACAAGTGAAGGAAATAAGATACCGCCTTTCTCAAAGACTCCATTACTACCAGCTTGAGACTTTCTTTGGTATTTTCTTACGTTACATTTCAAAGTCCCAGTGTAAAACTTCAGCATCAAAGTACTGACACAGTTGAGCATTCTAATGTACCTCAAATGAATGTGGACTTGCTCCTGAAATAATGACTGCATTTCATAATATATTTAAACAGCAAAACAGATAGAAGCTTTGAAAGGAAATCCAAAGTGATATAGAACAGATATAAAATGTTAATGGGCTTAAAGTCTATTTAATGCCTAATGTTCAGGACAATTTGGTCATTTGTGCGTATTTTAATATTTATTTGAAGTAAATATTTAAAATATCTTGAAATTGTAGCCATTTTTTTTATTCCTTTCTTTATAGTTCAAAATGTTAAGTATATTAAAATAGAAAATAATCTTTCCACAAACTTTAAATCAGATGTTAAATTACATTAACAGAATGGCAATGACTAATGATAGAAAGAAACAAGTCTTTGCTGCTGAAGTGCTTCTACTGATTTTTTAAATGGTATTATCTGGTTTTTGTGACTGTACAGATGTCACTTATTACTAAACTGATAAATTGCCTTGTCTTTTAGTCTATTATATATGTAAAGGCATTTAACTAGACTCCAGTTACTGTATGATACTGATTGAAAATTTAACAATTACACAAAAAAAATCATAAATTAAATTAGAGGTTTGTGATTTTTTCCTTCAGACCTCTGCTTAGTTGTCCTGGTTTCAGCAGTAGCAGTCATTTTTCTCTTTCTTAGTAGCTGGTGCAGTGCTGTGGTTTTGACTTTTGGCC